>PVJO010024350.1:0-24519 GCA_004026905.1 Hystrix cristata | reverse complement strand
TTCCCCAGAAGGACAGAGGGTGTCCCAG
Organism: Hystrix cristata; assembly: GCA_004026905.1. NCBI lineage: Eukaryota > Metazoa > Chordata > Mammalia > Rodentia > Hystricidae > Hystrix > Hystrix cristata. Next base: position 24,491 of record PVJO010024350.1, on the reverse strand, counting down.
TTTCTAATTATTCTCCTGCACCCCACCTGCCTCAGTTTGGTCACTGTCCAATTCATAGGGCTCACTCTTTGGCAAGAGTATGTACTCAGTGTGGGGTGTCTTCTTATCCCCCTGGCTCCCCTGAATCACCAGGATACACTGCCTGATGCTTCTCCTGAGTCCCAGAGCTGCCTGGCCCAGAACTCAGGGGGCCCAGGAAGTTTAGCTATGTAAATCTCATGGATTTGCACCTGGATCCCAGCAGACCTGTTATTTCCCTAACTTCACCAGGAAGATTATAAAGTGCTGGCCTTTATTGATACCACAAGAAATGCTTTTCACAAACAGAGGAGCAGATGAGAGGAATCACAAGCTCTGGAGCTGTGGTGAGTGTAGGGAGGAGGGTGTCAAAGCTGGGGCTGGCCTGAGGGCCCTGGTCAGCAAGGCTGGGTAAAGCCGAATCACATTTGTTTAGGCGGCCTCCCTCCCTGTCTTCTTGGGAGGAAGGCGTTGCCTTAAAGCCTCCTTCTTGTAACTGATCCTTCCTCTTCTAGGGAGCTTGAGAGGTGCTCTTATCACATTAGATCCCTTTCCCCTGGCCGACTGTTCCTTGATAGTCTGGGCCAAGGAACACAGCACTTTATGGTGAAAAGAAACACTGTCCCTCTTTAATTCTCAACCAACTGTTCAAATCTGGGAAAACAATCCATGGATTGTTCTCCAGCAGAATTTGATAGGTATCCTCATCCTATTGTGGGACAGGTCAAAGACAAGCTAGAGGGCTGACTGCCCCATTCTGGGGTAGAGCTGCCTGAGGAAACATCCCCGTAGACATCAGAGTCTCCCTAGATCAGGCAGCAATGGTGGGGAGTCCTTCTCCTTCTTATTTTAAACTAACTCAGACAGAGAAGGCTGCCAGCTGTGTCACAACCGACCACAGTTCACACTTCCTGAGGCCTTGGGCTTTCTTCATTAGTTCATTGACCCTCACTAAAACTCAGAGATAGAAGTAGTTTTACCATTTCATTTTTACAAGTTAGAATATTTAGGATGTAAAAGGATTAAGAAACTTGCCCAGTCTCACAGATAACAAGTAGTCAAGTCAGGATTCAGATCCAGCCAGTCTGGACGTAGACCACACTCTTTAAACCATGTGCTGCTTGCCTAAGACACAGCACATGCAACAGGCCTATCTGTCCCAGCCGCTGACGTGCCAGTGAAACACATGCTTTCAATAGAACACATGTGATCAAAGACATTCAAAGTATGCTACTAAGACATTGAAGGAAGTTAGGTCACATTTGTGAATTGTTCAGACACCCTAAGATTCATCTGTTTTAACCCTGGAGGGAAGAGTACAGAGGCTAACTTACAAATTATTCACAAGTGCCGGTGATTTATACAGAAAAGCCTCTGCACCAAGTTGATATTCGCTCTCTCCTCCCTCTCCCTCCTCCCTCCTTCTACCTATCTACCATTTAAGTTTAATGATCTACTCGACCCCTTCTAGATCCTTGTTGCATGTATTAAATCTAATGAAGAAGTTTGGTTGCCCACTTTCGAAATAAAGCAACATTTTTATGGTCAGATTTGAAGGAGGTCTACTGCTTAGAATATTTAAAGAGATTAAGTAAAGGCAAGAATAAAAAAGACTGATAGGATCAGATAAAATAATCATGAGTTTTTCTATGTAGATCTCAAATTCATGAACAAAATAATGTCATATGAAATATTCCAGTTTCATTCTTTTCAATAGATCGCATTGTAATTTCACTGACAACTTGCAAGATCTAAGTCGTGTGCAAATACTCAGCAGTGGCCTCTGAGTATCTCTCATTGTGTAAGAGGTGTACGGAGGAAGGAGGTGTGGAGAATGATGTCCCCCACACATCCTGCATTCATCTTTACAACATAATGGGATCTTCAAATAGTTAGAAAGCAATGGGAGACAGAGGGGATCTGGGTTACTTCAGGGGAGCTGGAGACCCAGAAGACAGTCTGTGACTTCCTGGCTACAAGTATCTGATCTGGACAGGTTTATGCTAAATTTATTTCTGAGTGGAGCGGTATTAGACCTACATCCAAATCACGGCTGTGGGGCAAAGTTGGGTTCCTGCTCCTGTTAGTCTTTGCTAGGCTGGGGCTGCAGTTCCAGGGCACATTTCTGTAACTTCCCTTTTGGCTCCAGGACTCAGCTGGCAAAGGCAGAGTCTTAGAGCCTCACATTCCCTTGAGTGCTAGAGACTGATGCTTGGTTGTCATAGAAACCTTCTTGTTGGAGGACGGCCGTCAGCCTTCTTCAAACAGTCTTCTTCAAACATAGCTCAGCTCACGGGGATAGACTTCCCTGTTTTTTTTTTTTTTGTGTGATGCCGGGGATCGAACTCAGGCCTTGGTGCTTACAAGGCAAGCACTCTAATCACTGAGCTAAATCCCCAGCCCCTCTTCCCTGGTTTTAAATGAACAAATAAACATACAAACAAACAAACAAATGAATGAACAAATGACAGTCTTTGCACTATTCACAGTCTTCTGGAACCTGGATGAGTGGATGGTAGAAGAGCAGGGAGGATAGTTTAATTTTTTCCCACCTCCTCAGGAGAGTCTGTATTGTATTTGATTCTCCATCCATCCGTCCGTCTGTCCATCCATCCATCCATCCATCCATCCATCCATCATCTTTCTCCATTTTTTCCCCTGCCTCCACAAATAGTTTTATCAAGTTTCTTGGTTGCTCTCCCAGGAGATTATTGCTTTAAGGAGAAAACACCTTGTAATCCCTGAGCCCACATGTAACTCACAGTGTGCAACACAGGATGGCCATAAGCACATGGGCTCCCGCTTGTCATAGGACTTTCCTGTGTGTATTCTCCTCATAAATGGTCAGGAGGAGGAAGGGGTGGTCTGTGAGGAGATCTATAAGTATGCAATCACATTTCATCCTTTCTAGGAATATTTTCAGCATTAATAATGTTATTAACCACCATCGCTAACAGAAAGAAGAAGCATAGTGCTTAAGAGTATGGGCTCTGGAATTAGGCTGCCCAGATTTGTCCTCTGGTTCATTCACTTTCCAACTTCATGACCTTAGGTGAGTTATACAGTGACTTCGTGCCTCAGTTCTCCCATATAAAAATGGGAATAATTGTACCCACCTCACAAGGTAGTAAGTCCTCAATAAGTTGTAGTCATTTTAGTTCTCATGGGCTAGGTGGTGTTTGAAATCCGTTACACATATTCTTATTTAATCTTTATAATTATCAAGAGTCAAAGAGTAGTTTTAAATGATTCACGTGTAAATATTGCATTGTTTCTCTGGTGTGAGAAACTGAAAGGGTGAATAAGGACCAAAATGTATAATAGATTTTGTGAAATAGGAATAAAATGTTCAAATGGGAAGGAGAACAAGGGAGGGAGAAGGGAAGGAAGGGAAAAGAAAAGAAAAAAAAGAGAAGAAAGGAAGAAATGGAAACCAAGTCTTTGTAAATAAGGAGGGGAAGAGGAGTTGAAGGGAGGGAAGGGGAAGGGGAAAAAAAGAATCAAGATATATCATGTACAGGTGCAAATTCCCTATGATCAATGTTATCATTATGTATATCTAAAATGTACCAGTAAAATTAATTAAAAGAAGATTTTAGGGATAGGAATATGAGGAACAGACAGATGCATGTATTTTGGAGTTTAATAGAGTCTCTTCTACTTATTCATTTCCTTCCCTCTTTCTTCCTCTCTCTCTCTCTCTCTCTCTCTCTCTCTCTCTCTCTCTCTCTCTCTGTCTCTATCTTTATCTTTTCCCTGCTACTGGGGACAGAACCCACTGAGCTGTATTTGCAGGCTTCTTTTTAATTTTCTTTTGAAAGGCAGTGCTTGCTGAGTTGCTTCTCCTCCACCTTCTTTTCCCTCTTCCTCCTCCTCCTCCTCTTCTTTTTCTTCTTCTTCATTTTGTTTTGTACACATTTGCAGTACTTATTAATGTGGCCATTGATGGGATTTCTCACCTCTTGGACTTTATTTCCTCATCTGTAGAGAGGAAAAAGCGCCACCCAATGGTTGCAGAAGAAGGGAGATTTTGTGAGACACCTAGGGTAATATCTGGTGACCTTTACAGTTTGATGAATGCCTACCATGTGCTAAACAGCTTGTAGCCTTTCCCATGTTCTCAACCACTTCGTGAGGTCGGTGTGACTACCCTTTGTTATGTGAAGAAGACACAAGTTTCTGGTGAACTTCCTTGTTGTCTACACAGCACTGAGGCAGGAGGAGTAGGACGCGGCCTCCCTCATGCTGGACACTGCTGCGTTCTTGGGCTCGGTGCGGCTGGGACGGGAAGGCAGCTTGAGCACGGGCTCCAGAGGAGAAGCTGCAGTGTGTGCGGAAACGTTGGAGAAGCTGGGAGGGTGGGAGACAGAGGGCTCGGGTGGATCGGTCTGGAGACTGCCCCTCTTAGTGGGTGAACTTGCTCCTCGCTCAGACCTCTCTATCTGCTTTACAGAGATGAGGCTGGAGGGAGAGGACAGAAAAACCAGCCTTGAGATTATTCCATGGCAAAGGGTCAGTGAACTATGACGTGCCAAGATTCAGAGACATTTTTTCCTTCTATGAAGTCATTGTGTGGCCTTTGTCTTGAGGCTGACTGGGATTTAAATCCTGGTTCTACCACCTACTTCATGGGAATAGAGCCTGAGAGGTACTTGGACACTTTCAGTCCCAATTCCTTGGCAGAAATTTGAAAAATGTGCCACAGGCTTAGGGGATTAAGTAAAGTTATATGTGTGAAGTGGTTACAATTCTGATTCTTACTATTATTTAAGAAATTGTATGCAGAAGAAGTATCAGAAAGCAAGGGGCCTGGAAAGAAAGAATAACACAAGGGGCAGGACCAGAGCAGCCTTAACTCTGCCACAGCAATGTATGGTCTTTAGGAACCGCAGAGAAAGGGGCCATCCATGTTGCTAGAGCCCCATACACTACACACTCTGGAATAGCTACAGTGAAAAAGACTAACCCTGCGGAGTATCCATGAGGGTGTGAACAATCAAACTCTCCTACAGTGTTGGTGTGGGTGTAAATCGGTGCAATCGTTTTTGAAAGCTGTTTGAAAGAATCTACTAGAACTAAATATGCATAATCTACGATAGGGTAAACCTACTCCTAGGTCTACACCCAACAGAAATGCATACATGTGTTCACAAAAATAATGCTAGAATATTCACAGCAGTATTACTTGTACTAGCTCCAAATTTAACTATGAGAATGTCTCTGAATGTCTCTGCTAGAATTAACAAATATATTCTAGTATGTTCTCACAATGGAAACATTATGTAACAATGGGAATGAACAAATCACTGAGCAGTATGGATGTCCCCGATGATTATAATTATATAATGTTCAAAAATAGGCAAAATTAATCTATGGTATTGAAAGGCAGGATACTGGCAATTGACTGGAAGAGGTCACAAAGGACTTTGGGAGCTGAAAATATTCTGATTTGTCATTACATGAGTATATGTATTTTGTGGAAATTCATCAAAATTCATGCTTATACAGACTTTCCCATGTGTATGTTATATTCCAGTAAAATATTTTAAAAAATAACAAAATATGGTAAACTTCGTAATCAGAAAGATGTCCTAAGAAAATTTATAATACTTAAGGGAAAGGAGATTGAAAAGATCAGAGATGTAAGATGGATAAGCTCTTTCCTTTTTGGATTCAGTATAAGGATTTTGCTTAGATTTGATCCTACATGTATAAAGGAATCACTGGTGATCATTTTTCTCTGCATACACATAATAATTTAAGTGTTTATTCTTGCATTTTCATAAATATTTGAGAATAATTCTAATGGAAGTTTGGAAGATGAATCATAAAAACTGAAAGGCTGAAGAAAGTGGACAGTTAAGCTTTTTTAATAACCGGGGAAATGATTATGATTCAGCAAGATTAGTTTCACTGTATCTGAAAAGGGGGTAATTTAAAAATTGTTGATTTGGAGAGTATGTTACAGAGTGAAGGGACATGTAAATTTTGGGAGGATGGTATTTCATGGATAGTAGCAAAGGAAGGGAGGTATTAACCAACAGGTGCTTTAGGGAAAGAGGGAAGAATTAGATCTTCTGGATCTGCAGGACATTCAATCTACAATGCAAACCAATGTGAGATGCTCAGTAGACAAATGGGGATACAGTCTTGTTCTGAGGAGAGAAGTTGAGGAGAACGTGTAGCCTAAAATTGCTTTGTAAGGTCATGAGAGCTGATGAGTTTACACGATACACCCTGGGTTCTTTGGTGTGATGTTATTAATCCCGGGATTCTGGAAGTTCATGATGTCTGACTCTGGATGGGATGTCCTTTAACAGCTGAACTCAAACTTCTTCCTTCAACTAAAGCAGTTGGCCCTCTCATAACAGGTTTTATAGTAAGAGGACTGAGAAAGATATTTAACAGGAACTTTCCTTCTAATTAAGTCATGCCACAGGTCTGTCTTGAAGGTAAGATCAAAATTAAATGTACAAGGTTGAAGCAGTCATTGAAGTGAAAGTAGGATTGGGAAAGAAATTTTTGCAAGATTTAATGCATCTGGTAAACTCCCATCTTGATCCAGACTTAGCTTTGAAGAAACGTTTAAATTAACTCATCTTCATAAGAGAGAAATTTGTCAGCTTAAATAAGCTATTTTGAGGAGTATATATTGTATACATGTGTTGAAATATCACACCGTGCCCCACAAATATGTGCAGTCATTACATCTCAATCAAAAATTTAAAGTTGGGGGCTGGGGATTAGCTCAGTGGTTAGCGTGCTTGCCTAGCAAGCGCAAGGCCCTGAGTTTGATCCCCGACACCAAAAAACAAAACAAAAAACAGAAATTTAAAGCTGAAATTGGTGCCACCCATCTGCAATCTCAGTATTTAGGAGGCTAAGGCAGGGGGATTTCGAGTTTGAGTCAAGCCTTAGCTATACAGTGAGTTCCGGGCCAGCCTGGTTATGAAATCAGACCCTGTCTCAAAAACAAAAAAAAAAAGTTTAAGGGAACAGAAATATTAACTACTCTGATTTGATCCTTAGATCATTATACAGTGAATACGTGTATTGAATTACCCCACACTACCCAATAAATTTATACAATTAAAACAGTAATTAGAAATGAAATAATAGAAAGAACCTATTTTGGGCCCCCAAGGCAATTTTAGAAAAGGAATACAGAAAATTTTGGTGTCATATCAGCACCAGAAGACTAAGTAAGCAATCTCCTAATAGGATGTATCTGAAAATACTTTACTTGTTTGAATGTGTCCTTCCAGATATACTTGTTAACAGATATCAGATGGAAAATCCACTTCTAAGAATAGAAATGGAGCCTAAAGTTTTTATTCCTAACATCATTTAAATTTCTATGGAAAATTATTTGTTTTCTTCAGTATTTAGTCTGAGAAGACACTCAGAGGAGAAGGCTTTTCAAGTTTAGCTTAAGTGAAAAGAGGAAGTTGTTCAGGCCCAAGCTTTTAAGTGGCTAATAAAATAACCATGGCCAATAAGCAGATACCAACTCAGAAAATTTATCCAATACCACTTTATGGAAAATACTTTCGGAGAAAGAAAATCAAATTAGCTAGGAGGGCCTAAGGGGTGGGGGGCTTTTTTCATGGCCTAAGAATGGATTGTGAGGCAGCTCTTCCTCTCCAGCCCACCCTCAGGAGGGACCGCCGAACAAATGGATGCCTCTTACTCCTAGGGCAGACAGCTCCCTCCCGGGATCACTATGTTCTCCTGCAACACCAGCACTTCTGGCCACTCTGTCTTCCTCCTCACTGGCTTTCCAGGCCTAGAAGCCTCTCAGCATTGGGTCTCCATCCCCATCAACCTCATCTGTGTGGTTTCCCTCGTGGGTAACAGCATCACCCTCTTCCTGATTTGCACAGACCCAGTCTTACACGAACCCATGTACGTCTTCCTGTCCATGCTGGCGGCCTCTGATCTGGGCCTCTGTGCCTCCACCTTCCCCACCATGGTGCGGCTCTTCTGGCTGGGAGCTCGTGAGCTGCCCTTCAATCTCTGTGCAGCGCAGATGTTTTTCATCCATGCTTTCACCTATGTGGAGTCTGGTGTGCTGCTGGCTATGGCCTTTGATCGTTTTATTGCCATTTGGGACCCTCTGCACTATGCCACAATCCTTCCCCACTCGGCTGTGGCAAAAGTGGGGTCCGCCATTCTGGTTAGGGCTGTCCTACTCAACCTGCCAGGACCCATCCTCCTGCGGAATCTGCTCTTTCCCCGGATCAGCGAGCTCTCTCACTGCTACTGCCTCCATTGTGACCTTGTGGGACTGGCCTGCTCAGACATCAGGATCAACAGCATGGTTGGCTTGGTGTCCATCCTCCTCTCACTGGGCCTGGACTCCTTTCTCATCATGCTCTCATACGCCCTGATCCTACGGACCGTGCTGGGCATCGCGTCACCCGGGGAGCGGCTCAAGGCACTCAACACCTGTGTCTCACACCTCTGCATTGTGCTCATCTTTTATTTGCCCAAACTCGGGCTGTCTGTGTTGCACCGAGTGGAGAAGCACAGCTACCCTGCTCTGGCGGTGCTCATGGCCAACTTGCACTTCTTGGTCCCGCCCCTCATGAACCCCATCGTGTACTGCATCAAATCCAGGCAGATCCGTCAGGGCTTCCTGAGGCGCTTCCAGCAGAAGAGGGTTGACGTTTCCTAGAAGGACTCAGTTTCACATGTGCCCAACGGGGTACCTGGTCTCTGGGGCTGGGTGAGATGTAGTGGAGGAGAGTTACTTTTTGAGGTTTAGGAATGATTCATCTGTTACTGTTGAGCATTTTGTGGGGTCCTATCAACCTCTGTAATCATATAGGGTTTTTGGGACTGAACACGTCAAATTATCACTTTAATAATCCTCTCATTGTTCTAACTCATTACAGCAGAAATATTTTGGGCTCAGATATACTTCGGCATCTCCTTACTCTGGGGACTTAACCACACTGATGCGTGTCTATCTGTGCAGGCTTCTCTCTCCTTTTCCTCACTGGAATTTTCTTTCTTATTTGATTTCTTTCTCATTTTGATTTAAGGACTATAGTAAGCTATATTCACTTTACCATCAGCCACTTTCTCTCAAATTTTGTACTAACCAGCTCCTATACCAAGAACTAGAAAAGGGAGGCGGATGGTGGGGAAACACATATTACAATACTGTACATGTTGAATTTATCTAGCACTCATTTGTAATTAAGGAGGGATAGTTTCCTCTTGGTTCTCTTCACATGTGTCTCTGCTTTGAGCTGGGGAGAAAGTCTGATATTGCCAAGCCTAAGGAGGCTGCTTGCGATAGCTTCTGGACAGTGCTGATTTCTTGGATACCAATAGCAAGTCTATAATAGCTACTTTCTTCCACAGCAACTGACTTGCTAGGATGAAAGCTCTATGAGGCCAGGAATTCAGGGCTGTTTTGTTCACTGACATAACTCTAGCTCCCCAAATGGTGCCTACTCTGTATGCTCAGCGCATATTGTTGAGTAAATGGGTAAGAAAGATGAGAGGGCAAGATTAACAGCTGATCCTTAGGGAGAGGACTGTGATATCCAAATGCCTGAAATCTTTGAGGACAATAAGCAGTTAATAAACTGGAATGGAACGAGGTAAGGATGCGTATCAGAAACCTTGGGGCCGAGGTGTGGTTCTCTTATACCACATGGTCAATAATGTGTAGGTTAGAAAAGAGCCAAGCGTGTTGTGGAGCTATTTGCCACTACTACTTCCAGATTTCTAGCAGACTGAAGGATATCTCCTCCCATCGGTATCATCTTCCTTGGAAGTCTTGGTCCTAAAACATCTACGTGTTTCTTGAAGTATTGAAATAGGGGTTTTGCTGGTGGAAAACAGCCATTCAGATAGAAGCAGCCATGATAGAGCTGTTAGAAAGTACCTTGCCTATACTCATTCTCATTTGGACAATAGAAAATTTAATGATTGTGATCATTTCTCTGTTCTTTTCATGAACTGAAATGAGAGAATGAGAATGAAGAGCTTGGAGGAAAAAGGCAGGGTGGGGAAACTGTGAATCCTGTACAAACAGTTCTAGTTGGAAAGCCTGTTTTCCCATGGGCACTGCAGCATGGATTCCAAGAAACTCAGATCCCAGGGCCCGTCAGTAATTAGGAGGCCACAGTGAGTCTTGTGTGTCTAAATGTCACAGACTCTGTGGTGAAAGCTCAAGAAGAAGGGATAAAAAGCCATGAGTTTGAAGTTACCATTTCAAAATATTATGTTTAGTAGTAACCAGTGAAAAGCTTCAGTAAACTCATTTTGATCAGTCATTTTGGAAAAGGAAGCCATTTGGGAAGATAGTGTGTGCTATATTTCAAGGTTCTTCATCAAAGCCATAAATTTTGGGCTGACCAAGTGTTATTCAGGCTCTTCTGTCTGCTTCATCGATGACCCCATTAACAAGAAGGTTCTGACAGGGAGATGACATGTCCATCTCACTGAGGGCTACAGCCAGCCATCTGTACCTTCCTGTTGGCTTAGTATGTCTGATATTCGGGATCACAAACTTCTTGTTCACTTAAAAAAACCCAAAAAACAAAAACAAACAACAAACCTTTATATCCAGGGCCCTGAAGCTTTCACAGTCCTGTTCAGAGGATCCACGGAGTAAAGTTCGGATACTCCTAGATATCTACATGTGAAAAATAATTTTTGAGTTTTACTTCACACCATACACTATTATTTGTATTGAACCATAAACCTCAAATTAAACCCCCTTTTAAAACAAAGTCCCAACCATGAATATACTTGATTTATACATGATAGCTGCAAGTTTCTTTTTAACTAAAGGATATCAGTAAGAAAATAAAACAGATAACAAAGTTGGGCAAGATATTTTCACTATGTGTATCTGACTTGTATCCAGAATGTATAAACAATGAGTACAAATCAACAGATCTAAAACCTCTTTATAAATGAGCAAAAAGCAAAAGTGTACAAAATCAATAAGCACATGAGATGCTCAGTGTCAGTAGCTATTAGAAAAATGTATAAGACCCTAATGAATTCCTAATTCCTAGCTTACATTCATGGGAACGTCTGAAATGAAAAAAAAAAAAAAAAGGAATCGAAGGTTGGCCAGGATGTAGAACTGTACAACGCTGGTGAGATTACAAAATGGTACAGCTACTTTGGAAAAGCATTCACCATGTTCCTTTAGAGTTAATCATATACCCCACACTCTGACCTAGAAATTCTACTTCTAGGTTAAGAAATACTCATAGCAGCCCAAAGTGGGAAACAATCCCGGTGTCCAAAAGAAGACAGTTCAACTGTGAGGTACTCATACAATGGAATATTATTAAGTGATGAATTAATAGCTGGTACAAACAACAACCTATGAATGAGGGTTGTTTCTCCTTGTCAGGTAGAGTAGCTGTATTGTCTTCATTTTACCAGTGTCTCTTGGAAAGTAGGAGTGGTGTCACGCAGCAGAGTGGCATTTCCAGGAGGCCGACATTGGTTTGAGAGCCACATTTCCCTTGAGACAAGGACTCCCTGAGCTTTGTAGCCCTATCTGTATCAGAAGTGGGAAATACCTGGTGGTTCTTCCACCATCTGACTTGTGATATACTTCCTGATCAAAGTAAGGATACCATTAAGTGTGGCTTCCTGTCTCCTCATCATGCTGGGAGCCACGGGCCTCATAAACACTGCCCAAGGTCCAAGGGGGTAAGGGACCTAGTTTGCCAGGGCTGGGGCCAGATTGAAGCCCTCACGAATGAGCAGAGCCCCTCTTCAGCAGTTGGAGGGCCCCATCCCGGATCTGCTTGGTTTTCATCCCATAGATGATGGGGTTAAGCATGGGCGGCATGACGAGGTAGAGGTCAGCCAGGAGGATGTGGATGTGCCTGGGTACATGCTGGCCAAAGCGCTGGGTGTAGAATGAGAAGAGTCCTGGTGTGTAGAAGAGAAGGATGACGCCCAGGTGGGAGCCGCAAGTGCCAAACGTCTTAGCCCTGGCCTCCTTGGAGGAGAGGCTGAGCACAGCCCGGAGGATGAGTGTGTAGGAGATGGCGATGCAGATGGAGTCAGTGCCCACCACCAGCGTGGCAGCGGTGATGCCATATATGTTGTTTGGCCGCGTATCCCCGCAAGCCAGCTTTACCACGGCCATGTGTTCACAATAGGAGTGGGCCACCACTCGGCTACAGTAGGTCAGCCTCGCCAGGAAGCAGGTGAGCGGGGTCATGAGCCCCAAGCCACGGAGCACAGCGGCAGCCCCCAACTTGCCCACAGACTCTGGAGGCAGCAGGGAACTATAGTGCAGTGGCCGGCAGATAGCCAAGTAGCGATCAAAAGCCATTGCTAGCAGGATGCCGGACTCGACAGCAGAGAAGCCGTGGATAAAGAACATCTGGGCAGCACAGGCCCTGAAGGCAATCTCAGCAGCATTCGCCCAAAACAGGGCCAGAAGCTTGGGCACAGTGGCGGTGCACAGCACCAGGTCAATGGTGGACAGCATGCACAGGAACAAGTACATGGGCTGCTGCAGGGCAGGGTCTGAGCGCACCACCAGCAGCACCACCGCGTTGCCAAGCACTGCCAGGACATACATGGAGCAGAAGGGAAACGCGAGCCAGAAGTGGGATGCCTCCAGGCCGGGAATCCCCACAAGCAGGAAGGAGGCCGGGTTCTGCCGGCTGTGGTTTGTGGGCTGCATGGCGAGGAATGGTGTCCAGAGAAGATCTCACTGCCTCGGTCTGAGCCTTAGGAAGTCCTGAGAGATGAAGCAGCTCAGATTCATCCTTCTATCTGGATGGCAGCAGGAGATATTTGAGTTAGACTTCATGAAAAGCTTCCAGGATGAGAAGATTGTGGGGCACTGGGAAGTGATGCAAAGGATAAAGTAGGTTAATATCACCAAGTTTTAAAATAACCTTTTCACTTCTGTAGGACTCAGTAATGTCCAGGCCGTGGGCTGGGGACTGAGTGGCCTGGCTGTGGAACTCTCCATGGTGAAGGTGGATGACCAGAGGTCTACAGACTTCTGCTTTTTGCCTGTGACTCTTCCGTGGCCTATTCGCCGGTGTTCTCTTTTGATTCATCTGCTGTGTGAAAGAATGAAGGTAATATTAATAATAAAAAGGTCAGGCAGATTGAAAGACCCAAATGTGGCTACTTTTTACAGTGAGAAATTAAGACCAAAGGGTTGAAAGGGAAGGAAAAGGGACCTTAGATGGAGTTTTCAAGCCATTGAGCCCATATCAACTCATAGATGAGGCTCAAAATCTAGTCTCTAACCAGGAACATCAAAGCACAAGTGGAGGGCTGAGTCTCTCATGGCCTGCTACAGATATAAGATTGCATGGCTTACATTTACTACTAAGATCTGTGCTATCCCCAGATGCCCTATATAGATGTTGCTAGAATCAGGTGAGGTCATGCAGCATTGATAGAGGTGGGTTTCAGGCTGATTTAGCCACAGTGCGATTTGATAAGGTCATTGAAAAGTGATTGTATGAAAAGCATATTCTTTCTTAAAAACCTAAAGGTACGTGAAAGAGTGAGAAGCGAATTTTAGTCGTTGAGAACACCCAATCATTCTCCATAAGCAAATATGGAGAGCAAATCTGATCAAATGATAGCAATGCTGAACTTGTGCATATCTCCACCTCACATCTTCTATTACTCACAGCCTTTCCTCATTTCCCCTCACCCATACATGTCTTCTCATTTTTTTCTTATATACTAGATAACCAATAATTGAGAATTTGGTAGAGTGAGGAGATTAAACAGAAAAGACAAGGAGGGGACAGTAGAGGGAGAGGAGATGAAAAGGCAAGATAAATGAGAATAAGAACCAGAACAGACATAAGAAAGAAGACAGACAAGAGTACTCTTTTTTTTTTTTTTCAGAAAGGTTTATGATATAATGGGACATGACTGTTGCTAATTGAAACAGATAGTAGAACCGATTAGATGGTCTGGAGATGTCCCATTGGCATCCCTAACCTAAGATGCAATGGTCCTTGCAATTCATAACGTCATCTACCCGCACCCAGAGACTCAGGTAAAAGGCAGGAAAAAGGCAGAATGGAAAAGCGTTCTTAAATGTGAGCTGTGGAAAAGAATTGTATTTCAGGATGCCTCTTCTCTAGAAGAGGGGTTTGCATCACCAACCCTCAAAGGAGTCTCTTCCCACTCCTGCCTGGTTTAGTGACCTCTGGGCTGGGGGTGAGTGGTTGGGCTGCAGAGGCCTCTCTGTGATGGAGATGATGCTGGAGACTTACAGATTTCTTCTCTCTCTTCCTCTTGCCCAGCATTATTTTCTTCTGATTCATTTGCCTCCTGAGATCAGGCAGAGAGATCCTACCTCCAGATAACTCCCAGAATAATACGTTTCATGCCTCTCAGCCCTCTGATTTATTTTAGCACTAGGAAAAGAAAGGTCTTACCTCAAATATATAAGAACAGGAACTCAAGCATGAGGGACACGACTCTGTCATGAGGAAAGGAGCAAGTTCGCCATCCCTGGAGGTATTTTAAGCATCCGAAAGCGACCTGCCAAGAATTCAGCACTCATTAATGGGAGACCAATGGCAGCTCAGTCCAAATCCTGCTAGGCGACCTCAGTGAAGTCATCTAAACCCTGTCAACTTTTTTCCTTATTTGCGACCTGCAGAGGCTGATTCCTACCTCACAGTCCTCTGTGACGATTATTATGGGAGACGGCTGTCTGAAGAGTCAGTCATGCTACATGGCACGCAGTATGCGTCAAAAAGTGTAATCCATTGTGAATCCTTTTAGTTTGAAGTGGCAACTGCCTCAGGGGGACATTCCATTCGTGGCAGCCAGGTCTGTGGTCTGCTCACAGTGTGCCTATCGCAGGGTGGAACACACAGACAGACAAACCTGCCAGGCCTGGGCAGGGAGTGGCAGTGGAGTCTCAGGTCCGGTAGGGCTCAGAGAGTTAGTAGCAAAAGAGCTTGAGTATTTATCCTGCTATTAGGGCCCCGGTTGAGAATAGAGATTCCCTGGGGACAAGAACACTAAAAAGGCCTCAGGGATGCAGGAAAGAGGCAGAAAATTGAAGGTAAGAAATTTTGGCCTGGCTGGGGAGGGAAGAACAGAATAGCAGAGAGGATTATGTGCTAGTTCAGTATGGGTGGGTCTAAACTGTCTCCTGTGGTAACAGAATACCCTAGAATTGGTAGACTATAAATAACAGAAGTTTATTTGCCTCATGGCTCTGCAGGCTGGGCAGCCCAAGGTGGGGGTGGGGGGCCCATCTGAGGAGGGCTTCCTTACAGTGCATGTAGTTTTTTAATTTTACTTTTGATACCTGGGATTGAACACAGAGCCTTAGTGCTGAGCTATTTCCCAACCCCTTTACTTTTATTATTTTTTAAGAATTTGAGACAGGATCTTGCTGAATCTCTAAATTGCCTGGCCTGGGCTTGAACTCGTGACCTTCCTTTCCTCAGTATCTCACAGTGGTGGGATTATAGGAATACGCCTCCACACCCCAGATCCTTGCTATGTTATGTGGTAGAAGGGCAAGCAATCACAAGCAGGACAGAAGAAAAAGAACTGGGCTGAACTCACTTTTTAAGATTAGGAATCCAGAGGTTGGGGACTTAGTTTAGTTGTAGAGCGCTGGCCTAGCACGTGCAAGGCCCTGAGTTCAGTCCCCAGCACCCCTAATAAAATAAAATCAGGAATCTGCCCTTGTAATAATGAGATTATCATTAATCCATTAATCACTTCTTAAAATGATTAAGGTTTAGCCTCTCAACATTGTTACAATCAGATTTAAATTTCAAAGTGAATTCTGGAGGGGACATTAAGAGCATGTAGTTAGGAAGCAGATAGGTGGAGAGCTCTTGAACACAAATAATCTCAATGGATTTTTGGCACAGGACCACATTTTATAATATTTTATTATTTTGCTTTTTCTCCTGCCCCCTGCCTTCACCCCAGATATTTGCTTCCCCAAATATTAGTTCTTTATCTGTAAAAGATGTATGTGCTGAAGTTTCAATGAGATGATATATATGATATTTATGTATATATGATATCATATATATGACATTTGTATATACATAAATATCATATATGACATTTATATATATGATATCATATATGATATTTATATGTATGATATTTGTATATATGATATCATATATATATGATATTTATTATTTTGTCTGGTCTATGCCATCCACTCAATAAACATTATTTTGTCTAATTCAATCACTTATTGAACACCTATTATATGTGAAGGACTGATAGATTTTAATGCACAGAGTGAAGGATCACACCTCTGCTATCAGGGACTCACAGTTTGATTTGGAGATTGGCAGATATACAAATTACTTACAATTCAATGAGATATATGCGCACTTAAAATGAGGAAACAGGGATGCATCTTGAGACCATACTCCTAAGTGAAATAAATTGGACACACATGTTTAAATACCGTGTAGTTTCTCTGGTGTGAGAAACTGAAGTGTAAATAAAGACTAAAATGTATTATATTGGGAAAAGGAATAAAGTGTCCAAATGAGAAAGGAAACAAGGGAGGGGGAAAGGAACAGAGGGACAAGAGAAATAAGAAATGGAAGGAAAAAATGGAAATAAAGCTTTTGTAAATAGGGAGGGAGGAGGGGGTGAGGGGAGGGGAGGGGAATGGGAAAAAAAGAAGCAACAAGATATATCATGTACAGGCACAAATCCCCAATGATGAATGTTATCAATATGTATATCGAAAATGTACCATTAAAATAAAATTAAAAAAAAATCAAATTAAAAAAATGAGGAAACAGACCATTCAATAGGGAAGGTTCACTCTGTAAGAGCAAAGATTTAGGGTTTAGAAATATAAGGTGGGCTTAAAGGGAAGGGCATACCACCAAGGAGAGCTAATGTGTAAAACATGGCTGGCAATAGTCAAGGGACATATTCTGGGGACAAGTGAAGCCCAGGCCAAAGCCAAAGACTTCCTGAGCTGATGGCCTGAGCCACATGGCGAGAGTCCTTTCTCTCCTCTTGACTGCACAGTGTTTTATCGAATGTGATTTATGTGTTACAGTCTGTGCTGAATTTTGTCGGTGTGACCTCAGGTAAGCTAAGTAGCAGTGTTTAGTCACTTGCTCCACTTTGTTCAAAATGGTGAAGGTGTCATGGTCTACTACGTATCGGATGTTTAATATAGTGCCGGCCTCATGGTGAGTCTTCAATATTTTGCTATGATCATGACTTCATCTTCAGTCAGCTTTCCATATAAAAGGTTTTGTGAAGGCCGAGAAGAGTGTGAATTCTTCTTTCTGGTAGCCTTTTAAAGAAGATTATTTTGATGCCAGGTATTAGGGGAAGGGTGTCAAATGAGTGGATAGGATCTAATCACGAATAGGGCAGGTAGACATGAAAGTTGATTTCAGACAATCAGCAAGTCAATATACATTGATGACTTAATATGGATCTGATATTGTCCTTGAGTTAGAGGCTTGAAAAGATTCCTGTCTCTCTCTCTCTGTTTTTTTTTAAATATATATATATGCTGTCGATGAAGGGAAGATCTGATGTGGGATGACACGGCCCAGAGCATAGCAAGGGTGTAGGTTTTATCATGTGAGCACAGAGCTTCCCTGGGGAGCTTGTAGAAGGTTGACACTTCAAGAATAAAGTGTTTTGGGGATTCTGAGTTTTGGAAATTCTCCATCAAGTTCTTCCAGAGGCACAACCTGGGAAAACAGGTGAGTCAAACTTTCTGCCAGGTCCACAGGGCTCAGGGTGAAGCCTCAGATCTCTACTATTTTTATGGGCGTTGGGGAAGTCATGGTTGATAAGTGTTAGCTCGAAACACCATTGAGAAAATTTTATTTGGCCAACAGTATTTATTCTACAGAACAGAAATAGACTTACCATACGATCCAGCAATCTCACTACACCTCCAAAGGAAATGAAATTAGTATCCTGAAGAAGAATTTGTACTCACATGCTCATTGCAGCATTATTCACAATAGGAAAAATATGGAATCAACTGAGGTGTGCATTAGTGGATGAGTGGATAAGGAAAATGTAGAATATATATAAAAGCGGATACTACTTAGCCATAAAAAGTATACATATTACCACATAATATGTTGTACATCATAAACATATGTAATTGTATTTAATTTAAAAATTAAAAGCAGAAGTGCTATGGAATAAAACAGGAGTATAAGAGGAAATGGCAGAAAGCACAGTGTTGGACTGGGTAGTCATGATAGGCCTTTCTGAGGTGCCGGCGCTTGAAGAGGGATCTTGAAGAAGCGAGTGAGCAAGGAAGGAAGCAGCTGTGTGAGGACAGGTTCTGGGAGAAGGAAGAGCTGGCATACGGGACTTGACCTTTGGCATGTATTTGAAGGACAGCTTCAGGCTGATTGCCAAAGTGCAGTGACAGAGGAGATGGTAGGAGGTAAATCTGGAGAAGTACCCGAAAGCTAGCTGACAAAAGGTGTTGAAAGCCATGGTGAAGACTGGATTTATTTGAATTGTGGTGGAAAGCTGTTGGACAATTTTGAACATGATTCTGTCATGCTGTAACTTAAGCTTTAGAAGATCTACTTTGGGTTCTGTGTAGATGAGAGAAGGGAGCTTGTCCCAAAGTTAATGTTAGAGCCAAGGTATGCGCTGATGGTGGCTTGGGCCAGAGCAGCAGCAGTGGAGGCAATGCCAAGTGATTATACTTAGTGATTGTACTATACTATGCTTTGATGGGATTCGCTGGTAGACTGGTTTAAATGTGCGGTTATGACAACATGATGGTGTCAAGAAAAGCTTCAATGTGAGAAAGCAGGTCAAAGGAAGAATTTAGTGAATGGTAAATGATGACAGAAAAGTTACAAGGTAGGAGGAATAGAGGACTTAGAATTCTGTTTTGAACATATAAGCTTGGAAACATATATGAGGCAGTCAAAACAGACGCCGAGTAAGAAAGGATACAGTTATTCCTTGGTATCCATGGGAGACGGTTCCTGTACCCCACTCCCTGCGATCCCCAACTCACATTGAAGAAATGAAGATTGAGACACACAGGAATAGTGTCACACCCACTAGGGAAGCTACTATCAAAACTCAGGAAATAAGTGTTAATGAGAGTGTGGAATATTGGAACCCTGCATCTTGCTGGTGGGAATACATGGAAGTTCCTCAAAAAACTCAATAAAATGACTGCAGTCTTTACCTAACCCAGCTCGAGTATCAATTTGTAAACTTCAAGTGAGGATGGTCAGCTTTATGTAATATGAGTCTACCAAGCCTGAGTCAGACATTAGCAATGAGAGCCCTACACAGAAGCCCCGCCTCCACTCAGTGTGTTCTGGAGACTGCAGATGAGAGACGAATTCTTATGCTTGAGTGACAAGAGTTAGGACATCTAATGGGGGAACCTATGTAGGAAGGGAGGGGATGTGAGCAGGATTCAAAATACCAAATATAAATTTCAGTAGGAGCTGTTGGGATGTCTCATGGATAATTATTACCAGGTTAAAGGATGTGAAGGTTTCTCTGAAAGCCAACTTCCCTTATCCAGATGGAAGAGCAAGTTATAAAAGTAGTGATAGTAGGAGTTAATAACACTTCAGTTTGGAAGGTTAATGATGATTGTGTATTAAAGGTTAATGATTATTGTATATTAATGACATTGTGATTACTCTACAATTAGCTCATTGAATCTTCCTCCAAATCCTGCCAGTTGGGAGGGACTGGGATTATTGTTCTCACAATAAGGAAACAACCAATGAACAGAATTTAAGTACCTCACCAAGGTCATAATTGGAAATGTAAATCTATATCTCTTACCCATGATCTTAATTTACAGCTCAGTCCAGAAAACCAAACAAAAATACAAACTTCCAATCAAACAAAACACAGATAACCCTGATTTCATCATGACTGAACCACACACGCTTTCCCAGTCGCAGTCAGTAATCACATGCCGCAGGCGGCTGTTTGTGTGTTTCTGAAGGGCCGCGGTTCTCAGGAGGGACTGCAGGGAGGACAGCTGCATCCCACAGAGTGCCGAGGGAGGAGGGTCTGTGGGAAGCCGGGGGAGGGAATCCCCATAGACTGAAGACTGGCGAAGAAGGCCCTCAGGTACCCCCAGAGAAGAGACCGGGGCACTCCTAGGGCCTCTGTAGGATGTTCCTCAGAGATGGAGCCTGCTGTTTCTCTTTGGAGAAAAGAGTGGCTAACTGGAGACCTAGGCAGCCCCTCCCCTTACCCCATCTTTTCTATTCTTCTCTCACTGAGAGAGGAAAGCTGCACCAGGTTCCCCTGCAGCTACAGAGAATGGATTGACTGTCGTGCTGAAGGGTGAGAGCACGGTGGGCCTGGGTGGAAGAGGAAGACCAGGAAGGCAAGAGCTCAGTGAGGCGGTAACTACAGGAGGGATGAGGGGTAAGCAGACCAGCCAGGGCACTTATGCTGAGATCATTTGGTTCCCTGGGGCTGGAACAGAGTTGCTGCAGGGCACAGGTCAAGGGGAAGGGGCCAGGGCATGTGAATGAGGGGTTCCCGAGAAAACTGGCATCGGAATAATCAGAATGTCACCAGAAATAAGATTGAAAATACTAACCACCAGAGGGAAAACCTAGAGGCTGAATGGAGAAGTGTGTTCAGGGTTTGAGGAGAACAGGCTTGGGGTGACAGAGCAGAGTCCAGCTCTCCGTGTCTCTCGTGCCCAAACTACTTGTCTTTGTCTCAGGCGTTATATCGCTTCTCAATTCTCTATCATTCTCATCCTTGTCCATCGCTAACAGGATACTGCTTTTTTTCCCACTCTTCTCAAATACTTTTTCTACAAGCTGCAGAACCTTCCATCTTACCATTATTTGAAAAAAACTCTTTCCTGCCTCCAAAGCCTAAGCTCCATTTCGTGTTGAACGATAGAGACCACTGCTAGAAAACTCTGTCTATACAACCTGGACCACACTACTCACATCTCTCCTTACTGCTACTTCCCTTCTCCTTCACATTCGGGTCACACTTCAGTCATAGCTGCTCTAGCAGCATGGGAAAAATAGGCTAAACCAAGGAGGTGGAAAGGACAGGTCAGGTCCAATTTCTTAATAAAGGTTTCACAACGGCTAGCTGTCCCTTCTCAGTGTGGTCCTGTAGACAGAATCCTGGAATAGGAGTACAAGTAGGAATTTAGTTCTAAGATCAGCTACTTACTTCTTTCGTGATAATTTGGTGACTCATGATCCCAAATCCATCATTTTAAGGTTCTCTGAAGATAAAGGTGTAGCCTACCAAGTAAGTAGATAACTGCACTGACCGAATACATTCTGGGTATGGACCTCTAATATATTTTTGATATTTGCTGATATCCTGGTTGTGAAGGGAGTAAATAAACACAGAGCCATGACACACGAGGACAGGACAAAGCATGAAGGCCAACCCGGTTCAAGTGTGTCAGGCAGGAAATGGATGGAAGAGGCGATATGTTTTAGTTGAAGCCAGGAAGAAGAAAGGTTGATGGACTTCTAGGCATTATAAACAGAACAGACTGAGGTTGAGCTGTGAAGGCAAGAAAGCTGGAGGGCCAGTGGTGGCCAGCAGGAGTGTGACACAGGAAATAAGGGAGGCCAGGCCGCACTGAGAAGGGGGGACATGCCTGCAACAGAAGAGGCACATCAACTTAGGATGAGAGTGACAACATGCATAAGTAGACATTCATTCATTCAAGAAGTATTTATCAAGCGTCATAAATATAGTGGCAGTAAATACCAAAAGTACAGCCTGTCATCATGGGGCTTCAGTGCGGGCCACCCCAAACCTAAGTACTGGAGAAAATGCACAGATATACATTACCCTGGATACGGAGTTTCATTAGGAAGATAGCTTTTCTGATCAAGGTAACAAGAATAAAGATTCCATAGAATTTCTGTCTCTGAAAGAAAATCTGTTTGAATCAGATGGTGGTGTATTATACAATGAGGAGGAGGAGGAGAAAGTTTCTAAAGGAAGGGAGTCATTAATGTATTCATTTAAAAAAGTGAACAGCACCAATCATGCTCAGTAGAGTTTGAATATAGAAATGGAGTCCTTGAACTTAATGTGCTCATAGCCTGGAACTAACAGATACCTGAAAGGTAACACAAACTGTACTCTTACTGTGTTACTTGATTCGTGTATTAGCAAATCCTCATTGAGATGATTGAGAACTTCTGCCTGGATGAGACTAAGAGGGCTAAAGCCAAGAAAGAGGCAGGATCTTGGGCACATATGAGAAGGGCCAGAAAGCATTCTATGTAAATAATATCATCTACAAGCATGGTTCCTTCGGAAATGGCAGATAAGCCAGTATGGTTGAAACAAGGATGAACAGGGAGAGAAATAGAAGGGATGAGGCCAGCATATTTTGGCGGGAAGATATTTGTAAGCAGGCTTAGTATTTCTTTCCTGTAATAGTGGAATCATATGAGTAGTTTTCAGCAAGGTAATAAAATATATGGTCTGTCGCACTGTAGTAGATGGAGTAAATGTGGGTGGAAAACTGGGGAAGTATTCATAGTAACACAGACAAGACATAGATATGAATTAGGGGAGACACAGAGGGCATAGAGAAGAGACAGCAGCGTGAGAGACAATTCAGGGACAGGACTGAAGGCCATCATAAAAGACTGGCAAAGAGCTCCACGAATTCTAGCATCTGGCAGGAGGCCACGTGGCTGGAGTGTGATGAAAGGAGATGTGGAAGGGAGTGAGGCTGAAGAGTGTAGTGACCAGACCAAATGCCCTACAACTGAGCTACATTCTCAGTCCTTTAATTTTAAAAAAAAATTTTAAAACAGGGTCCTGCTAAGTTGCTAGCCTAGCCCTGAACTTGCCATCCTTCTGCCTGAGCCTCTTGAGTAGCTGGGATTATAGGCATGCACCACTTCACCCAGCAGCAAATTTTTGAGGAAGTTGTGCTGTGAAGGGGAACATAGTTGAGGGTGGCAGATGGAGGAAGGTGTAAGGCCAAGGAATGCAAGATAGCGGTGATGTTATTCAAAATAAACATCTTAAAAAGGAAGGCAGATTTGTTGTAGGAAGATTACAATGACCAATAGCATTTTTACACTGCTTTATAATTTACAAGGATTGTTCTCATGATTTCATCTTTCCTCAGAATAAAACTCAGTAAAATAGTCGTGAGAGGTAGGATAGGCGAGGGAGGGAAAATTTTAAAGATATCTATCATTGGTATTAGTTCCATTAGTAGCCTGATAAAATTGTTACTTAAGGTCAAATTCTTAGATTCAAAAACTTTTCCCTAAACCATGGTACTGAGTTTGCATTACACTCCTGTAGCCTGAATATTGCGGATTTAAACTGCTTCAGGAACAAGGTAGAGGCAGAAGAGTGTAGTGACTTAAGACATTAGATTTGAAGGAAGGAAACAAGAGTACTCAAAACTCAAATTTACCTTTGACGATTTATCTTGGACAGTCATATGATTGTCAGTAATCTTCAATTTTAATTCAAAATAGTACCCACATTTACTGACTACTTTCTATGTTTTAGGATTATGCTAAGTTTTTTGTAAGATTATCTCAAAGGAAAACATTTATGTAAAAGCTGGGAAAAATGAGAAGAAAGCATAGGTCAAAATTTTTGGAAAAAATGTTTAAACATTTTCAAGGGAAATGATAATAAAGGTGGAATAAAAAAGACTCCCAGATGGAAAAATGATAATGTCAAGCTCAGAGGTCAGTCTTGCAAAAGGTAGGAATGGTGCATGTCTTCTGAATGTCAGGAAAGCTAGGAGGGAAACTGAGGGGGCTGCGTAGAGAAGGAAGTTATACTAAAGTTAGGTGAGGGAGAACCAAGGGCTTCTCGGTTTCTCACCAGCAGGAGTCAGGGCTCCAGCTGGAAAGATTTCTGAGTATCAAATAGGGACCTAACAATCCCCTCCCTAGAAAAAAAGATCTACAGAACTTGTAGAGAGGTGATTTTGAAAGTGCTAGGCTTATGTATTTCTCACACAGCCAATTAAACATTACAGAAATAACTTATTTTTCTGGAATTAGGAGACTAATTTGAGCTGGGGGAGGCAATAGGAAGACAACAAAAGACAATGAATGTTTTTGGGTAAGATTTAAGCAAGAATCTACATCCTTTATAAACGTGATTTTGACCACACATGCCACAGAAAAGCTTTTTCCATTTGATGCCCAACAAGGCTGTGTGTTGATACTAGTTCCATTGGTATATGGTGTCCTGACAAACCAACGATTTTATAAACACCTTGGAGGTAAGGATCATGTGTAATGTTTCATGATGCTCATCTTTCTATTTTCTAATTTATTTAGGTCCAAAAATGAGAGTGAGGGCTAACCCTCCCACATACATGGTCAGGATCTGAACCTGAGTACTGTAATTCTGGTGACACTAGAAAGGTTCTGTGGAAGCAGATAAGGAAGAAGAGAATTCCCAGCAGCCATGTCAGCCTATAATATGACTTCAGCTCAGCCAGC
>PVJO010024349.1:0-24437 GCA_004026905.1 Hystrix cristata | reverse complement strand
TTTTTTTTTTTTTTTTTTTTTTAGTTTTGCCTCTTTTTGTACCATAAATGTTCACTCCTCAGTTTGGTCCTTGGTGGGCTCACTTAAAATCTACACCCCATCCAGATATGCTCACCACTGCCCAGGGCATCAACCACTATTCCATATGTCCGAGATTGTCCGAGATTGCTAAATTTATATCTTCAGTTGTATCTTCAGTTTGTGTATCACTTCCCAAGAAAGGAGCTGTCTTGTTACTTTTCTTATTGCTAAGACAAAATACCCAACACCCCAAATTAAGGAGGAAATGTTTATTTGGCTCACAGTCTGTAGAGGTTTCAATTCATTGTTGGCCAGCTCCAAAGCACAGAGGTAGGCAGAAGAGAAACAGTTCATGGCAGGCAGAAGGCAGCAATACAGCAAGCAGCAAGTGATAGGCAATAAGCAGCGACCCTCTTTCTGTCCCTTTTATCCCCTCCAGACTACCCACCCTTAGGGCAGGTGGCACTCACACCCAGGGAGGGGGAGTCTTAATCCAGCATCCCACCATGAATCAATCCCAGCATCATGTCCTTGATCCCAGGATCACACACCCTAGATCCAGCCATCTCCGAAAGCCCCACCTATGATCCCAAGAGGCTTTGGGGGGACAGCTAGATAAAAGGTATAACGGAAGCCCCACACAGCTACCTGCCTGTTGGTTGGTTAACTTCCCCTAGTCAACAATCAAGATCATCCCCCTCCCTGCTGCTATCTGCATCTTCTCCCAGCAATCGTCCTCCATTCCTCCCTCCCTCCCTCTCTGGCAGACTCGCTGATCTGGGGAGTTCATCCTCCTGTGTGTTCTTTGTATCCACTGTTCTTTGTTTCTCTACGTCCCCAAGGTGACCACTCCAGTCCGGTTTCTTACTGTCTCTCTCCAGGGATTCTGATGCCACCTCCTAATCGGACCCTTGGCTTTTCATCAAGTCCCACGGAAATGCAGTCCCTGCCTGAGGTGGGTGAGTCAAAGCAGGAAGACAACCGAGTCCCCGCCCTGCCTGCAGGTCTTCCCTGGCCCCTTCCTTTCAAGACAAAGGCCAAGTTACCGAGTGCAGAATTCAAGGCCTCTCAGAAACTGGTGACCCGTCTCTGTTCTGTCTCACCTTTCTTCACGCCAGCCAAACCATGTGGCTGTCACTGCATGGACACCTGCCGACACCTCTGTTCAAGGGTCTGCATTCTCCTTGTCAAACCGACAAACTCCAACTTATTTTTCTGAGTTTTGTCGCAGGCCTGGGCTCTCCAGGGAAGCTTTTTCAGTCTGTGCTGAGTAAATGCCTGTCTGCACGCTTCTACCACCCCTAGCGCTGAGGTCATCTCGTTCTGCTCTGGGTAGATCCCAGGCGACCATTTATTCATTCACCCCTAGCTTCTGCGCATACTTACTGAGCTGGTGGTGTGAGGCCAGCTCAAGACTCAGGGTTGCAGACGCAGTAAAAATGGTGCCCACACTGTTGGCCGCCCAGCTCAATGACTCTGTGTCCACAGACTGATAACCTCGCTCCCACGCCCCTCCAGGCCTTGACCTGCTCTTCCTCTTTCTGGAACACTCATCCAGTCTCCACTTTGCCTTCCTCTTACGGGTGGGATTATCTAGAATCAGTTGCCCGGAGGTTCCATCTTGCTCTCTAGCTCTTCACCCAGATTTACTGTCTCAGTAGCACAATTACAGCTGAAATTACCTTCCTTTTTCACTTATTTGTCTGCCTCTTCCACTAGAATGTGAGTCCCGTGAGAGCAGGGACTAGGGCTATCTGTCTGACCACACAGTCCTGGGGACTGGCACGGTACCAGGACTTGGCACATATGAGAAGCCTGACTGCGTCTGATAAAGGAATGGCTGGAGATCTTAGATAAGCGAGCAGGAGCAGGGAAAGGAAGGACCCGTCCCAGCCTGACGTAATTTAATGGTAGACCTAATAATAAACAGCTATGGGAATCACACTTAGGGAGCAGAGAATGGCAATTTGAAGAAAATAACACAACTGACAAGTACAGGTGAAGTGTAAGGAGATGGGAAAAATGTTCTAAAGGCAGAATAAAGTGTTGTTTACACTCTAAATGAAGAGGTTGATACACGAACAGCATTAGCTCAGTCTTTTTATGCTTTTCAACATTTTTCTCATTTTTCTGAACCTTTGTAGGATTATTTAGGAAACAGTATCTCTCATGTGGTAAACAGATATTTACAATTAAATAACTCATTTTTTTTCTATTAAAAGATAATTAAGAGCTGGGCGTGGTTGTGCATGTCGGTAATCCCAGCATCAGGAGGCTGAGGCAGGAGGCTCACTGGGAGTTTGAGGCCAGTCTTGACTACATAGTGAGTGTTCATGGCCAGCCTGACCTACATAGTAAGAACCCATCTCAAAAAAAAAAAAAAAATAGATAACTGTTTGGTACTCACCTAGCAAGCATGAGGCTCTGAGTTCAATCCCTGGAACCCTCTCAAATAAAATAAAATTAGCAATTATGAGATGTTACTACTTTAAAATAATTTCTTTTATGTATCAATTGGTCAAACCTATATCTACTCAGGTATCTCTATCACTATTAATGCAACACTTAAAATGATGTCTAGAATTTAGTAACATTCTGGAAAGTTATTTCTGTCTGATATAATTTTTCTGTATTACCTGCATCATTTTAATTCTTTATTTTTTTACAACACATTTAGGTTTTACATGACTTTTGCAAGAAGTGACTTTCGTTTTGTTTTTGTGGTATTGAGGATTGACTCCAGAGCCTTGAATCCAGGCACATCCTCAACACTTTTTTTTTTTTTTTAAATAATTTTGAGTCAGAGTCTTGCTTGCTAAGTCGCTAAGTTGCTCACGCTGGGCTGGAACTTGCACTCCTCCGGCTTCAGCCTCCCAGAGTGCTGGATTACAGGTCTAGGCCACCACCACATCGGGCAGAAAAGTGACTTTAAGAAATGCAAGCAGGTATGCCAATGTTTGTTATGGATGGTAGGGAAATTAAAACACTTTCTTCGGTAAACTTTTATAGAAGTATTTCTTAATTCTCTAGAGTTTTGAAAAGGAAAAAAATATGAATCTAAGGTTAATATAGCGAAGTTAGAAACCCAGAGTCAAGGTCGAAGTCTAAAGCGTCGGGGAAGGTGTCTTTTACGGGAAGACAGCTAGCCAAGGACAGGTCGGTGTCTTCGGGGACTCTGATAGGGCCCAGCCGTGCTCGCCCTTGGGCCTTCGGGGGCCGATCCACTGCAGGAGCTTGGCTTCCCAAGTCGCAGCGAGGTCCCCGAGCGCCCTTACACCGCCAAGGGCCTAAGTCCTCACAGCCTTTACCGCGTCCTCCGCGGACAGGGAGGTTTTAAATCGGCTTCACCGTATGAGCTGAAAGCCGGGTGAGAACCACCGCTCGAGACCTGTCCGGCCTCTCGCAGGTGCTCAGCGATCAAAGAACACGAGCGACAGGCTACCCAGGAGCGTCTGCCAAGGCCAAGGACGGGTGCTCATCGTCAAGAGCCGAGCGCCAGGACGGGGGAGAGACGGAACGCGAGGTGGAGGGAGGAAGGAGACCGAGGCCCCGCGGTGGGTGGAAACGGCCGGGACGTGGTTGGTGTGCGGGCGCCTTGGCCGCGGCGATCCCGCAGCCGCCTATTCGCGTGCGCAGCGTTCCGGGTCCTTCTGGGGTCTGTCCCCACCGCCCGGGGCAGCAGGGTGCCCGGCCGCCGAGGGCCTGGCCGGCTTCGGCGAGGAGACAGGATGCTCGCGGCCCGCGCGCAAAGCCTCGGAGGGGCTCCGGGGCGTCCGCGGGCGGGCGGGGGTCACGCACAGGCCAGGCAGCCTGGCCCGGGTCGCGGGGTGCGGGCGGGTGTCGCCTCTGCAGCTGTACCGGCGACAGCGGCTGTCCGAAGAGGGGTGTGCGCACGCAGAGTGGTACCCAGGGCGGCGCAGGTCGCCGAGGATGGAGCGGGCCAGCGGTCCCGGGCGGGGACCGCGCGCCCCTCCAGGCACCGTGGCCCTCCTCATGCGTCGCTCTCACCTTCCCTGTCTGGAAAGTGGGGCGATCCTGGCCTCGGGGCCCCGTGGGGAGGCGGGCGCGGGGACGCCCGGGGGGCAGCGAGGCCCGGGACCCCCGCCCGGCCCGAGGCGGAGCGCGACCTCCCGCGCCTTCTGCGCCCGCCGCGGCCCGGACCCGCCCGGCTCGGCGCCCCGCACGGCGGGCGCAGGCCCGACCCCGAGCACGCTCACCGGGCGGGCGGCCGGGAGGCGTGCGGCGGCGGGCGCGCTCCCCTCCCCCGCCGGCCCGAGCGCGAGCCGCGTGACGTCACGGGCCACCCGCCGGCCCCGCGCTCGCTGCTGGGCAGAGCGCGTGCGGCCGCCGAGCACATGGGCCCGCGGGCCGGGCTGGCGGCGGGCAGGGCCGCGAGCAGGTCTCCACGCGGAGCGGATGTCGGCGGCCCGGCGACCTGCGAGACGGGCCCGACCCACCCTCCCGTAAGTTGCAGTTTTGCCCTCTGTGTGTCTGGAAACTTGGAGCCGTGGCCTTGCGGGCAGGGATGCGCGGCCAGTAGCCGGGTGGAGGAGAGGGCCGCGGGTGCCCGGGTGTGCGTGGTGACCGTGCGCTTTCCTCCCTCCCAGACTCCAGGCTGGCAGCGAGTTTGGGCGCCGGGAGGGGGAGGGGAGAGGTGCCACGGACGGCCCGGGCATGGAGGTCATTCTGGATGCGTGCATTTGATCAAAGCCTCGTCCCCTCATCTCTGAAGACAGACCCCTCTCCAGTAGGCACGGATTTGGGGCCGCCGGTGCGGTTTGGAGGCCCCACTGGCGAAACTAGAGGTCTGTGAACCGTGTGATGCTCGCTCCATCCTTTGACCAGCCCCCACCCCCACCCCCACCCCAGGGCCGAGGGAAGGTGGTTTCTCAGAACTCCGTAGCTCTATGTTTTGAAACTTTCTCTGCCTTTGCATTGCGTTTCTGCCTCTGCCGGGTGCCCCGCATCCCCGGGATGGTAATTCTTTCTGGAGGGGTTGTTGGTGTAATTAGGTTTGCCTTCCCTTGGCTCGTGGCGCTCATATTTGTGCCAGGGTTTGTGGTCTGCGAGACTTCCAGGAAGCACAGCCACGAGGCTGCATGTGCCCGGTGTGTGGACACATGGTGAATTTTCCTGATAGTTTGCAGGCGTGGAGTGTTGTTTTCTTCTCTCCAGCTCCTCCTGACTGCAAGCCATTCTAGAAAATTAGAGAAGAAAAAGAAATCACTTGGGAGGGTGTTGGGGACAGGAGAGGGAGGTTTTGTTTCTTTTCTAGGCTTGTGTTTTCCAGAGTGAGGCTGCCAGCCCCCACTCACCCACTCAGATAGGTCAGTCTCAGGCCAGGCCGGAGGAAACGTGGAGAAACTGTGTGTGTGTGGGGGGGGTGGATAGGGCCAAGGTCGCAGGGACTGTGTCTGCTGAACTGTGAGTTATAGGATGTTGCAGGCCTGTTTTGCATATGGGCAGAGACAAGTTGAGGCTTGTTCACTTGCTACCATCCTATGGTCATAGCTTGTGTTTCTAAAGCTCTACCCAGCAGACAGGGTTGTATGGACCCTTCAGACCCCGAGTGGAACTTCCTGAACAATGTATTATAGGAGAAAAACCTTCAAGGTAGCAGAAGGACAGACAGAGTCTATTACAAGGAGAAACCTCGTGGCCTCGTCTCCACGGTTTGAAATGAGTTACGTCTTGGAGGTGAGGACATGCCTCTTGGTCGGAGGCACTGGCACCAGGGTTTGGTGAATTCCGCTCCTGGGTCTGGGGATGGTGAGGTTGGGTGGGTCCCTCGTGGCCTGCAGGGCTGGCCTCCTCGCCTGCTGAAGCAACTTGCTGCAGTGTACGGTGGCATTGTTGCCTTCCCTGCCTTGAGTGCAAGATTTTGCATATGCCGGCCTCTCTTGAAAAGTAGACATCAGTTTCTTTTTCTGATCCATTTTCCTTTTCCTGTCTGTTACACTGTCCTCCCCACCCCACCTCCCCTCGGCTGTCTGTTTCCATGGCTGGAGCTGCCTAGAGCTGGAAGGAGGGAGTTCTCTCGATTGTGAACTATCTAACTCCTTTTGGTTTGCATGATTGCTGGTCTAAAAATCCGGTGAATTTCCACCATCCAGATTGAATGGTCCTTGGTCTTTTGGGTATTTTTTTCTCTTACTTGGTAGGCAGGCAGATGGGCTGAGCTTGGAGCTATGTTTGCCATGCCTGGGACCCTTTGCCTGCCTGAGACACCACTGTCCCCAGCAGCTCAGTTGAAGTGCCTTCTGGGCCACAGACACCCTTCCTTTCCTCCCGTGTGTGTGGGGGTCCTGAGTTTGCTTAGACTAAGGACAGACTGACCTTTGACTGGGGAAGCTGAGGACCTGGGTTGCTCGCTGGTCTGTGTCCTTTGGAAAAGTAGCCCAGGGGCTGCTAATGGCTGTGATTGACTGAGTTTTTGATGTCAGTGGCTTTTCTGATAGTCTGGCTTCTTGTTTTGTATTTGTTTTTTCTAGTTATAGAAATGACCTTCACCGACACTCCCACCCCCTAGCTTTCTCCTGGTGCCAGTTTCTAAATTCATTAAGAGGCCAGGCAGGACCTTCCCTGATGTCCCCAGTGTCCCCAGTGGGACTTTGACCCAAGAAGGGGGCAGAGGAGCAACCTGGATTAACCAGTGATGGTTCCTGTTGGCAGTCATGTCTACATTTTTTTTTTTTTTTTGAATGGTACTAGGGATTGAAACCAGGGCCTTTGCACTGAGGTCGGTTGAAATCCTTTTTTAATTTTTTTAAATTTTGAGACAGTGTCTTATTAAGTCACTAAATTGCCCAGGCTGGACCCAAACTTGGAGATTTTCCTGTGTCAGCCTCCCACAGAATGCTAGGATTACAGGTGTGTGCCACCACGCTTGGCACACTTACATCTTCCCCAGAAAATCTCGGAAATTTCAGGTTTTGTAGAATGCTAACAAAATGAATCCTGTGGTAGGAGCCTCCTTAGTTTCTTACACTTTTCTGTCACAAAGTCTTATGAGGAACTGATAAGATCCATAATAAGAATTAATAATAACAATAATAGTAGTAGCGCGGGTAGTAACTTTGGAATTGTTTAATGTGCCAAGCACATTCTTGATATTTATGCTACCCACACATCCGTGGCACTTAGAATAAAATGTGTGGCAACTCAGGAATGCATGTTCTGGTGCAGGCTTAGCTGTAAATGTGGTAGACCTTTATCTCATTTAATTCCCCAGCAATCCTGTAAAATAGGATTATTGTTGTCTTTATTCTGCACATGAAGAATACATGGCTCAGAGGTTAAAACTATCACCCTGGGCTCACAGCTCAGCAGCGGCAGAGCTGACAGGGAGTTGGAACAGGCCACCCGGCTCCTGGGCCCACTGCAGAAATCAGATGGGGAAGTTAAAAGCGAGCGAGGGATGCTTCTTGGCCTGAGCTAGAGGCCTGGCGTGTCTTGGGTTTGTCCACCAGCTTGGACACAACTGGAAATCTCACCCTCTTGTGTGATGGTGCTGTCTGTTCTGGTTGCCACCTGTTCTGCCATGGTGAAGCAGGTCGAGAGGTAAAGGGGCTGGGAGGCCTTGGGTGAGGGGCACAACGGGAGCGTTCTGGGCCTGGGGTCCGTGAGGGGTCCTTGGGACCCAGGCAGTGCCCTCGTGTGGGTGGAGTGTGGATGCCTCGATTATTTACGGAAGGCCACGTCTAGGCCCCGTTCAGGCCGTGCAGCCATACCCATTCCAGGACTGTTTCCAGATTTAATTACTTTTGACTTGCACAGCAGATGGGAGACTGAGCTCTTGCTCCGCTTGCCGCCCTGCTCCCCAGCTGTCCTGAGTGATGCCTGCTTCTGCCCTGGGAGTGGCTAAGTCCTGCAGGGACTCTAAGCAATACGGAGACTGTGGCAGCCTCCCTGGGCTCTGTCAGTGAGAACACAAACAGCCGCTGGATGTGACTTGCCTCTCTAGTTCCGGCTGGCTACTCCAGAGGCTTAGCTGGTAGACTCAGGCAGGAGAATTGCTTGAGTCCAGGAGTTCAAGACCAGCCTGGGCAGGATGGCAACACTCCATCTCAAAAACAGAAAACACAGACTTTTAAATGCATGATGTCAGAATGGTCTCATTCTTTTCTTTTTCTTCCCTGTGTGGGGGATCTAACCCAGGGCGTGGGGCGTGCTTGGGCACATACTCTGTACTCCGAGCTACTCTCCAGACTGTGAGTTCATTTCATTTTTAAATTTCAGAATTCTGGATTGCCTTCCTCTTTTTTGGGAGGGCAGGAGCATCAGGGGTGTGGTTCTGTTTATCTGCTTTTATCCCAGCATTGTGAGTGGCTTCAGGGGAGGGTACCCGGTGCCCACAGAGCCCTGGTCTTTGCCAAATCAGGTAGCTGTCTTCAGTGACACCCGGAGCTGCTGTGGTCATCTGCTGGCCTTGTTTTAGCAGCTTGACCGGGTGGGAAGTAGGTGGGGTCTGGAGAGAAAGAGCACTGAAGAAGGAGGGAAGCCAGACAGCAGCAGGGGTGTCTGGGGACACCTGAGGGGCTGAGTAGAGGCCTGGTTTGTCTTGAGTGGGCCACTTCACCTTGGGCTCCTTGGCTGCAGGATGAGGATGATACATCACCCACTTTGTAGGTGGCCCTGGAGGAAAGAGGTGCTGAATAGACGATTGGCAGAGGGCCTGTGATCATAGCAAGTGAGCGAATACTGTTACTGTCACAATTACTGAGTTTTATTACTTCCTGTGGCTGCGTAAAGTAGTGGTTTCTGAATACATGTTAATGTGCACAGGTGACATTCTGGTTGCATAGATCACGAGATGGCAGTAACCTTGATGTAGTTCTTTGCAAGCATCAGAAGGAACCCTTGGCAGATGTTAGTTAGAGAGAGAAAAGAAAGCAGGCCTGCTCTGGGGTGGGATCAGGAAGGATGGAACCCAGGGGTGCCTGCCACACTGCCTGGGCGCATGGCCGCTGTGCTGTGCTGTGCTGAACGGGGGGCAGTGGTTTCTCCCTGCCAGGGAGGGCGCCCAGCACTTAGCACAGAGGAAGTAAGCTCCTGTGTAAGACACACAAGCAGTTGTTACTGTTGATTCCTCAGGACTCCGTTTTCTTGGTTTGTTACCCTGACACTGGGTACTCGGTTGACTCATTTATTTACCACACACTTGCTGTGTGCTGGACACGGTAGCTGCTGGAGATGGAGCCGGAGCAGAGAGACAAACCCCTGTCCTCCCGTAGCATCCACTCTAATGGAGGGTGCACAGTGGAAACTGTGTTCCTCAGAGTCAGGGGCAGGTGGAGGAGGTGCAGGCCAAAGCGACACCAGCACCAGTGGGACGTTGACCTGGCACCACTGTTCATGGGTGTTGGGTTCAGCCCAGGACCCGGCGCATGGTGGGGATCGTGGGAGTGGCAGCTGCTGGGTCCATCGTGATTGATTTCTTTTGGTGGCTGCCTGATAAAATGACAGCCTCTTTCTCCTGTTTCTCTTCCTAAGTTTCACTTTTCTCCACAGTGTTTCTCTTCTTGATAGACCCTCGGTCTCTTACCACTAAATGGTAAGCTCTGCGTGGCTGGAAGCTACTGGGATTCATTCATTCATTCATTTATTCATTTTTAGGCATTCAGCATGAGTTTATTGTGTGTCTATTCTGTGCTAGCCATTCTCAGTGTTGTGGATGTAGAAAGGAACAAGGAAGGACGGATTTCTGCACTGGTGGCACTTACGTGACAGCTGGGTTATGCAGATGAGGATCAGTGGTGTATTAGAGGGCAGAGTTCTCTGGGAACAGGTCAGCATGTGGAGAGCTGGGGAGAGTACAGGGTGAGCTTGGCTGTTTAGGGCTGGCGCCGTGGAGAAGGTGATGTGGGAGTGGTCCCGACGGCCAGGTGTTTCAGAGTGTTTCAGGACCCCTGTTCTCCTGTTCTTCTGGGAGAATAGGAGGAGGCGCAGGGCAGGAGCTGGCCTGGAGACCAAGATTCAGCAGGAAGAGTGAGAAGAGTGTGGAAGAGCCAGGCTGCTGGTAGTAGGAAGGGCGACAGAGTGCCACATCCCTCATGGAAGGCCTGGAAAGCTTTTGTCCTTTATCAGTACAGAGGGACCCGCCAGAGGGTGGCAAGCAGAAAGTAATGCAGTCTGACTCAGCTTTCAGAGTCATCGGTCTGGCTGCCACGTGGATGGAACGGAATCGGGATCGGAAGTCAGGGCACTGGGGCAAGTGCTGCGGTGCCTGGTCCGGGCTGCTGGCTGAGGATGTGACCACAGCCCTGGGCTTTGGGACTGTGCGCCCCACTGTCCCCGCACCTGCGGCTGCATGGTCTGGCATGGTGGCTGCTGGCCCTAGGTGACCATTGAGCGCTTGGAAAGGAATTTGAGATGTACTCCTAAGTACATGTAGAATTTTGAAGACTTCATTAAAAAAAAAAAAAACAAAAAAAACCCCAAAAACCCAAAAAAACCAATGTGAAAGAGCTCATTAGTCCTCCCCTTTTTCCTTT
Source organism: Hystrix cristata (assembly GCA_004026905.1). Lineage (NCBI taxonomy): Eukaryota > Metazoa > Chordata > Mammalia > Rodentia > Hystricidae > Hystrix > Hystrix cristata. Next base: position 13,923 of record PVJO010024349.1, on the reverse strand, counting down.
TTGAGGCAGAGTCTTGCTAGGTAGTCCAGGCTGGCCTCCAACTCCTGAAGCTCTTGTCTCGTTTCCTGTATGCTGGAATTACAGGTGTGTGCTACCGTATCTAGCTTTGCATTAATCCATTTTAAAATGTTGATTATATATTGCAATGATAATGTTTTGGATATATTGGGTCAAGTACATTTTTTTTTTAAATTGTAGTACTGGGGATTGAGCCCAGGAACTTTTCACTGAACTACAGCTCCAGCTCTTTTCTAAGTTTTTATTTTGAGACAGGGTCTTGCTAAGTCACTGTGTTGCCCAGGTTGTGCTTGAACTTGTGATCTTCCCACTTCAGCCTCCCGGAGCGCTGGGATTACAGATGTGTGCCTCTGTGCCAGCACAATGTATTTTAAAGGATGTTTTCACCTGTGTCTTTTAACTTTATTTGTAGTGGTTACTAGGCAATCTAAAGCTACATGTGGGTTGTCTGATCCTTCCGTTGTCGGTGCTTCTATGGAACGGTGCCTGGTGCCTGGTAAGCCTTCAGTGAATTGCACCAGCGAGGGCCAGGTGCTGGGAGTTCAGTAGGGAATAAGAAACCATCCAACTTCCGGAAGCTTCCAGGGCAGGAGAGAGGCAGAGAGCTCCCAGTGCCCCTGGGAGAGGGAAGGCAGCTTGCAGTGGACCATGGCCAGTGGGTCTGCTGGAGCTGAAGAGCCTCCCCCAGGGCAGGGGTAGGATTTGGGGGCTGGGGTACCAGCACGGGCCAGGCTGACAGTGAGCCAGGCCTGGCAGCGCCGTGGCCGGGTCCCCGTGTCCTGGGATGCGGAGAAGGGAGAGGCAGGCGGGCCGGGCAGGGGTTGGAGGACCTTCTCCACCTCAGGAGTCAGGCGGATGGGCTACTTTTCAAGGGTTCTAAACAAGGAGCAACTTCCCAAGTTTCCACATAGAAAGATGGCAGTGAAGGCGCATGACAAGTGGATTTCTGGAGGAAGGGGCCTGACTTCGGGGCTCCAGGTCCTCGGTGGACAGAACCGTGACTAGGGAGATCTAAATTTTCTTTTCTCAAATGAAAGCAATAGGAACTTATCTTTAAAAATCTGGAGGGCTAATCTACTGAAAATATTATTTCTGGGGTTAAGGGTGTAGCAGAGTGGCAGAACACGTGCTTAGCACACACAAGGCCCTGGGCTGGGTCACCAGCACTGCAAAAACAAAAGCAAAAACAACTTGAGTTGAATGCAATCAGTTTAACTTTTTAAAAAATTATTGCTTTTAAAAAACTAGTTGTTTAAAAATATTTTTAAAAAACAGTTTAAAAATCATTTTAAAAAAATCATACATAACTATTTTTGTATATGATATGTACATATCATACACATCATGACATGTATGTTGGCATCCTTTTTGCTTTGTTACTTTTTTTTTAAACTTTTATTAGTACACATTTGCAGTACATAATGACTACATTCACTGTAGGGAATCGGTAAATGTGCACAGAACATTTCAATTCCTTTTTTCCCTTTCCCTCCACCCCCTTTTATTTTTCCAGCATCAGATTCAGACTCTATAGTTAATACAGTCTTAAAGTCATATACACAGATAAAGAGTCAGACTAACAGGCCAAAGAACATATAAAACATGTAAGACAGTTGTACTAAGTCAAGATGCACTTTTAGACACATTGTTTGTGCTGGATTACAATAATTTTTTTCTCTCTTTTTTCCTATTATCTGTCTTTTATTTTATTTTATTTATGTTTTTCATGTAAGACAAACCGTGCAATACTTAAACTTGCATGCCTGGATTACTTCACTTAACATTATGGTCTCAAGGTGCATCCATTTGCCTACAAATGACTCAAGTTTATCCTATGGCAGAGTAGTACTCCATTGTATATAAATATCACATTTTCTTCATCCATTCATCTGTTGATGGACATACAGGCTGTGTGCATGCTTTAGCTATTATGAATTATGCTGCTATAAACAAGCGTTTGCACGTATCACTGTATTGTGATGTCTTTTTTTTTTTGTGACGTCTTTAACTCTAGGAAGATAGCGAGAAGTGGAAGGACTGTGTTGAATGGAATTTTTGTTTTTAGTCTTTTGAGGAATTTCCATGTGCTTTCCATTGTGTTTGTACCAGTTTATACTACCACCAATGTTGAGGAAGGGTTTCTTTTTCCCCACAGCCTTTGTTACTGGTTGATTTCCTGATGGTAGCCATTCTTTCTGGAGTGAGATGGAATGTCAGTGTTATTTTAATTTGCATTTCTCCAATGGCCAGTGATGTTCAGCATTTTTTAATGTATTTATTGGCCGTTTGTATTCTTCATCTGAGAAGTGTATGTAAATTTTAGACACCCATTTTTGATTGAGTCTTTAAATTTGGGAGGATCTAATTTTTTTTGAGTTCTTTAATAGTCTAGATGTTATTCCTTTGTCTGAGGTGGAGCTGCCAAAATTTTTTTCCCATTTTATGGTTGTCTCTTCCCTCCATCGGTGGTCTTCTTTGCTGAATGTGTTACTTTTATTTTTTGTGGTCCCAGGGTTGAGCCCAGGGTGTTTGCACAGAGCTACATCCCCAGCGCTTTTTTATCTTTTATTTTGAGACAAGGCCTCACCAAATTGCTGAGTTGCCCAGGTTGGGCCTGGACTTCTGATCCTCCTGTTTCAGCCTTCCTGAGTTTTGTGATTACAGATATGTGCCAGCATACCTAGCTTTTACTTTATTACTCTTAGGTCATATGCATTCCTGAGTATTGCCTATGTTTTGTTCATGCCGTTTTTATTGGGTAAATAGTATGTATTTATGTGCAGTTACTATTTCACTGTTTACTTCATTAACCCTTGGATTTGGACAGATGCTAGTGGTCCTACTACCCTGAACACTTCAATCTCGTCTGATGTGGATCCCTATCTTCAGAATGGACTGTTTATATAGGTCAGGTTTGCTGTTTTTTAATTTAAAAAAAAAAATAGTCCTCCAGTCCTAGGAGTTATTTATTTATTTTTTTAGAACTGGGGACTGGACCTGGGGCTTTTGCATTGAGCTACATCCCCAGTGCTCTACCCCTTTCTAAAATTTTGAGACAAGGTCTTACTAACTCACCAAGTTGTCCAAGCTGGGCTCCAATTTGAGGTCCTCCTGCCTCAGCCTCCCAGAATGTCCGAATTACTGCCACTATGCATGGCTCTGTCTTAGAATTTTTGTACTGTAATATGTCAAGCCATTAGAGTTTTAGATAAATACTGTGGTTATAAGATCTGCATAGCTGAATTTGCTGGATTTTTTTTGTGTGTGTGAGACGTGCGATGTTGGTTGCTGTTCGTGATCCACTAATGTGCCATTGGCATGTACAGCATGTCACATGCTACACACATTTATGTCTATCGTCTGCACCAGTGTTGGGTTTTTCTTCACGCTCATGCAGTATTCAGTGGTATTTGGGGACTGCCTGTCACAAGCCAAGGGCTGAGCCAGCGTGTGGGGTTCAGCGGTGACCATGGAAAGTGTTGTGGCACTGCCCAGGCACTTGCTGAAAGTGGGAAGACAGCCGACAGGCAAACACAAACACAGAATGACACACTTGTAAGGAATATCAAGCGGGACAGAGAGGTGCTTAACACGGCTAAGGGACTGACCCCGAAATCCTGCTAAGAGATTGCTACAGCAGTGGGAGGGGTAGCTGTGGCAAAAGGTGACCAGAGAGAGCACAAACAGAAAGGACGTGGTGATAACTGTGTCTGTACACCAGAGGAAAAAAAATCACTGCTAGTCAGGGACGGGGCACACACTGGTAATCTAGCTACTCAGAAAGCCAAGGCAGGAGGTTTGTAAGTTTGAGACTGGCCTGTCTCAAAATAAGAATAAAATGAGCTGGGGGAACAGCTCAGACCTGCCTGAGTTCGGTCCCCACTGTTGCCAAAGGGGAAAGGAACAGGAAAGAAGAAAGCAAAAATCAAACCCAAGCAACAAAAGCTGTAGTGGTGTTAGGAGGTGAATGAATGGTTTAGAAGGCATTTTCGATATGTGTCATATATTACAAATCACCTGTATCCAAAATGGATAAAGAATTCCCCAAATCTGCAACCCTTTAGCAAAGTGGGCAGAAGATACAAAAAACAAATTTGCAAAAGTTTGCAAAATGGATTGTGATTGCTGGGCGTGGTGGTGCACACCTATAATCCCGGCACTTGAGAGGCTGAGGCAGGAGGATCACTGTGAGTTTGAGGCCAGCCTGGACTACATAGTGAGACTCTGCCTCAAAAATTTGGTAAATGCAAAAAGATTCCAGTCTCACTAACATAATCAAGTTGTCAGGTTTACTGAAGCATTTTGATGAAATGCAGATAGTGAGCAGCGTAATCATGACTGTCAAGTTGTGGAACATTTCTGTCACCATGCGGATGCCCTCCTAACCCGGGTAGCCGGCCTGCCTGCTCCCCACAGCTCCTGACCCCGCTGATTGCTTCCCGACCTGCTTCTGAGGCTGACTAGGTAGCTGGGAGGTTGGAGCCTTGTGTGCAGCCCCCACAGGGTGGCTCTGAGGATTCTTGGAGGATTCTCAGCACACTGAAGGACACTGAGAGATGGGTGTGAATGTTCAGAAAATGGGCGGGAAAGATCTGTATCCAGTTCCCTGTCGCCACCTGGGGAGGGGAAAAGGATGGGCCCTGAGATGAGGGCCACAGTCGACTTTAACTTTCCTTTAATGCATGTTTTTAGCATTGACCTAAAATCATACCTATATAGGGGTACTATATGGTGTTTCAACACGTGCGTGTTGTGTGATGTTCAAATGGAGGTAAGTGTATCTATTTTCTCAAACGTTTATTATTTTTTTGTGGCAAAGACATTCAAAATCCTTTCTCCATCTTTTTGACATATCCTGTCAGTTATCATCTGTAATCACATCTGCTGCATAACAGAACAGTAGAACTTACTTTCCCTATCTAACTGGGCTCCCTAGTCACTGACCACCCCTCCCGACTTCTGTCCCCAGCCTCTGGTAGCCGCTTTCCCACTCTCAGCCTCTGTGAGATCAGCTCTTTCAGGTTCTGTGTGTGTGTGAGATCGTTGGTGTTTGTCTTTCTGTACCTGGCTTCTCTCACTTAACATCATAACTTCTTTGATATTTTTAAAGGAAGAATAGGGATCTGCACACATCACTTACCCATTCTGAAAATATATGGGAAGGGGGCTGGGAACATGTGTGCCAAGATGTTCACGGTTGTCAGTTCTCAGTTCTCTAAACCATGTCCAGGGCGGGCTGTCATGGGTGGGAGTGTGTTCAGTGCGCAGGGTGGGCGGGGCCAGGACCAGAGTCCTTGGCGTGCCCTTCCGGATGGTGAGGGCCGCCAAGGGGTGGGACCTGGCCTCGGATTCTTCTGCTGGGCAGACAGTGGACTGGGCAGTGAACGCAGGAAGCTGTGGCAGCGATGGACACTGGGGGCCAGAACCAGCTCCAGCAATGAGAGGGAGAAAAGAGGATGAATTCAGTGTTCGTTTTGGAGACCAAGGACTTCTGCTCCAGGGAAAAGTTTGAGATTGCTGGTGGCTCCGAGGAGACTGCCCAAAGCTCCGGAAACTCCGCTGTGGCACAGGCGCTTTATTCCTTGGGCAGGAGGGAGCTCCAGCAGGTGTGGAGCCGGGCAGGGATGCCATGTGGAATGTGGCCGCACATGGTGGCCAGCTGGAGCTCCTGAAGGACATTCTAGTTGATATGGCTCCGGGTATATCGGCTGCCGTCTTGCTAGACGCTTGGCTTTTCCTCTTTTCAAAAACAAATAGGAAGAGGAAAAGGTCCTCTGCGTGGAAAGCCCTGAAGGATTTACGGGAGGGTGGCTGTGGAGGGCAGAGGTCACTTCCAGCCTTCCCTGTGACTGGGTTTGTTCCGAAGCCTGGGTCCTGCTGGAGCCATGACTCACCGCAGCTTTTCGGGATCTCTTCGGGATCGCGTCAGCCAGCTTGGCACTTACAGACATTAGAGAGAGCACTCCTGTCTGTGCGGGGCGTTGCTCTTCTCCAGAAGTGCCCTGCAGACAGTCCACAGAGCTGCAGGAGGCGAGGCCGCGCTGTCCGAGCTGGCCAGGGGGTTGACGGCCAGAGGACCGGCCGTCGGACAGAGCGCCTGCCCTCAGCGCACCCGGGAGGGAGGACGGGGCCTCCCGGAGGGTGCCTTCCTGCGGCCTCTGGGGCTGACTGTGCTCCCTGCACACCTCCTGGCTGGAGCTCGGGTCAGGAAGGCATGGCCCATCCCTCTGGTGACTCGGGACATTCCACACGTGCTTTTTCCATTAGAAGGACTTTCCCTGGACACCGGCTCCTTTTAAAAGGAAAAGCAAAAGGTTTTACAAATCCAGGCACACAGATGGGAAGGGAGACAGGATTCACAATTGTGCCATGTAGACACTGGCTGGCAGCTGTCCCCTGAGGGCGGTTTTGAGTTTGTCCCTGGGGGACTCCTGACACCGGACGCAGGCGGGTCTGGGCAGGAGCATCCTATCACACCTCCTGCCCCTCAGCTGAGTGAGCTTGTCATGGGCAAACTGGATCCTGCAACTCAAGCACTAAGAGCTTCTCATGCCTCCCCATTATTAGCTGAGAACCTGCCGGTGACAGGCTTGCAGTGCGGTTTAGTGAATTGTGGAGCTGGGATAGGAGCCTGCCCGCCCAACCCCAGAGGCCGAGTGCTTCTGCTGTATGCAGGCCGCCACCGCAGACCTGGGGCTGCCTTCGGGCTTGTGAGGCCGGAGTCCGCCAGCCAGGACAGCTTGAGTAACTGTGAAGGCTTGGACGATGCGATTCTTCCAGGGGAACTGAGTCTGCAGATTCTTTTCTGATAGCACTGTGAGAAAATCAGCCAGTCAGGGCAGTGGGTCAGGAGCCAGGCCTTTCCGAACTTCTCCTGACAGACTCCTGTTTGTGCTTTGTGACTCCACATGGGGCTCCCCCGTTCCAGGAAGCAGTTCCACTTTCCCCAGGCTGCTCTCTGAGAGCTGTCCCTCGTGTCACCCTGCAGATGAGTTCTAGCGGCTCATGCCCGTGGCATCGCATACTGCAGTGGGTTACAGGGGCTGCACGGACGTTTCGGAGGATGTCCAGGTTGTGTATCAGTGCACCAGGTGTGCCCACAGTGTGTGATATGATAGAAGTGTGTACCAGTGGAGTGCGAGACGGAACAGTCCCTCCTCCTGCCCCTTTCCCGAGCCGAAGACCAGACCCTGCGAAGGAGAAGCCTGGGTGGGGTGTGGCTCACCGCCAAAAGCAAAGAAAAAATAAACACAGAAGGAAACCTGCTTGTATCTAAAACCTCCTGATGTCAAGTGTTTTCATGTCTGACTTCAAGAACACACACAGAGGCAGCCCTCACGGTGAGTGCCCCCCGCCTGCTTCAGTGGCGGCCAACCGGGTGTTTTCCCTGAGCACACGTAACGCTGTTCCCAGTCACTTCTTTACTTGCTTTCCTGATAGGCTGTGTGCCTGGAAAAGCCATCACTGTCTGGGGTCCGGATAGCTCTGTTCTTTTCCTTTCGCTCTTCCTTCTCCTTTCCCTGAAAATATGCTGGCTATTTTTTCTCTCTGTGTGTGTGTGTGTGTGTGTGTGTGTGTGTGTGTGTGTAAGAGAGAGAGAGAGCTGTCCTTTGTATCCTGCTGGTAAGCACATGGCTTCACCAGCGTGTGGGTTGATATGTGGGTCGGTTGTTACCGGGCAGTCATGCTTTCTGGCCTGATGGCCATGCTCACTGGCTATTGCCCTCCCCACCGGTTAGCTGTTGCTGATTTCATCAGGGAAAAAGCCATGATTTTCAGATTTCTCTTCATTTACAGTGAGTAATCACGGGGAAGTGCTTAAAGGGACACACTGAACAGCTACTCTGTTGAAAAGAGGCTTTCCTGATTTTGTACAGCTTTTCTCATCTTGTGATCTTTCTAAGTAGTGTGTGTCAGGTGATAGTGCGGCTGTCTTGGGAGAGTGATAAAAAAGAACTATAGATTGTGTAAGTGGAAGGTCAGGTCTCTGCCTTTGAGAAAGGCAGAGTCAGAGGAAGCACCAATAATAATAATAATACAATATTAGTACAGTTACAGTCCAGCACAATGCTTTTTAGTGTTCCTAATAGTTATAATAAGGTGGCTTCATGTAGATGCTAATCCCTGTTGGCCATTTGGAACAACTTTTCTGGCATTGACGCATGTGAATGATGAATAGAGCCTGGGTCTGTCTAGTTCAGAATGTTTGGGTTTGGGATCTTTTCGAATTCTGGAGTATTCACATATACGTAATGGGAAATCTTGGGGGTTGGAGGCAAGTCTGACCACGAAACTGATTTATGTTTCATGTACGTTTCATACACCTAAGCTGAAGGTGATTTCATACAATATTTTTAATAAGTTTGTGCGTGAAATGAAGTTTCACGGCGTGAAATTTTCCCTTTGTGGCCTGAAGGTTTCAGCATGGGAACATCCGGGTTTCAGATTTTTGGATTAGGGATGCTGTCCCTGTGTTCGCTTGTCACACATGAACATCGCAAGCGAACAGCTAAATTCAGCCACCTATTTTCACTGAGCGTCTCCCTCACTGGGCCTGTGACATTGCTGCCGTGACACCCTTGCATACCTCAGGTCCTTCTGTGGTGGCACAGGAAAGGTGTCTTAGGCACTTTCCTGGCCTTCAGCAGTATACCCAACACTTCAGCTCAGAGGAGGAAGAGAGGTTTGTTTTGGCTTGTAGTTTCAGTCTGTTGGCTGGCTCCGAGGCAGGACAGCATGGTGGAAGGGCCTGTGGAGGGAAGCTGCTCGCATCATGGCATCCAGGAAGCAAAGAGAGAAGGGGTTCTCCAGGGACAAGAATATACCCTTGCAGGTTGTATGTCTGGGGACCGCCTGCAGCCAGGTCCCACCTCCTAACAGCACATTCAGCCTCCGAACTCTTTAATGGCTGAGCCCACAGATGAGTACAGCATCTTGTCATGGTTCAGATATAATGTGGCCCCGAAAGCTTGTGTGTTTGGAAGGTGATTGAATTATGGGATGATATAGCTGACTTATCGTTAGGGGGTAGAGCCTGATTGGAAGAGGCGGGTCACTAGAGGTGTGACCTGGAGGAGTGTGTCTGCCTCTGAAGCCCCTCCCTTTAATCTCTGCTTCCTGGCTGCCATGATGTGAGCTGCTCCCCTCTGCCCAGGCCCTTCCAGTATGCCATTTCTGTGTTTGTGTCTGCCAGCCATAGACTGAAATTCTGAAACTGCGAGCCAGAGTAAACCTGTCTTCCTTTAACTTGTAGGTGTTGGGTATTGTGTCTCAGCAACGAGAAAGTGACTAAGACAAGCTCCCATGATCCAGTCACCCTCCAAACACATGAGACTTTTGGGGGACATTTTAGATCTAAGCTGAAAGGCACAACGACATTTGCTTTTGCACAGGGCCACCAGAGCCGAGTGAGGTGGTCCTCAGACGGACGGGGAGGAAGTAGCTGATCACGGGGATGCTGCAGGGAAGAGATGTCTTGAGTGGGCTTTCACGAAGGTGGAGTAGCTGAGGTCACGTGGTGTGTGGGCCCCTTCTGGGCAAGGCGATTCCTGAACCGGAATGAGACAGCTTGGCGGGTGGCCTGCTGCCGAGTGGCTCTCACCTTGATGTGATTGCTGACCCCCTCATCTGGTTGGTTGTGAGGATTCTGAGTAACACACAGAGCACGGTCACTCACAGCAGCTGCCACACTGGGGCAGCCCTGAGGGAGGGGCACCGTGCCAGGGACTTCGCTCGCACTGCCCCTGACCCTGCTCGGTTCTGAGTCCTGCCTCCCAGGAGGAAGCCTTCTCAGCCCTGGTGCTCAGGTGGGACAGGCTGACTGATTATCACTTCACACAGCTGTGAAAGGGCGGAGCCGGACCCAGGTCAGGTGCAAGGACCGAGTTTGGGTTGAACCAATCTGCTGGTTCTTAGACTCAAACCTCACAGTCACCCAAGCAGTGTAGTCCTTTCCCCTGGGTCACATTGTCTTTTGTTCCCCATTCCAGCCCCCTCTGGACCCCCAAAGGGCAGCACAGTTTTGACTTGGGCTATACATTTTAGTTTATCATAATCCTAAATCTCTGGTTCTAAATTAGACAATCTCTGGATAGAGATTGAGAAAGAAGAAACAAGTCGTGCTGGGTGCTGTGAGGTACAGGCAAGAGAAGGGATTTATGGGTTTGTTGATTTTGTTTTTGCAGCGTCATAAACCATTTTCAGTTACAAATAGAATCCCCGGCCGTGGTGGCCAGTGAGAGGCTGGGGAGGTGATGAGCAGACTGACTGGAGGTTCCTGGGGAGAGAAGACTTTTCTTTAAATTCAATTTTATTGGTACATTTTAGATATACATAATGATCACATTCATCATAGGGCATTTGTACCTGTACATAATATGTCTTGATTCTTTTTTTTTCCTCAATCCCCTCCCCTTCCTTCAACCCCTAGAGGTTATATATTCTAGTCCCTTAAGTAATTCTGACTCCAGTACTTTTTTCTTTATGGATGTGTTTGGATGGTACATGATGTGTACCTAGTGAAAAGAGATGATAATCCATACTTTATATTCCATCCTTCCAAAAACAAATAAATGGTATAAAAAAAGAACATATCATCCTTTTTCTTCTAAAAATAACTTCATAATCTAAATCAACTTCATGATTTTTTTCCAGATTTTTATTAAAATTTATCTAAAATTACACAAACTTACAGGCCATTACACAAGCTTACAGACCACAATAAATTGTTACCTTTTGCTTATGACAGTGAGCAATGTAAACAACCACCTACATACAGCAGTAAGTCACAACTATATAAAGTAACTATAGTACCCCAGTGTACGTGTCATTGATTTAAATTTGAGTTATTAGGTTTTTATTTTTAAGATATCATTATTGCCCTGGATTTCCATTCCCCTCCCGCTTTGCCCTCTTCTTGTTCCCTTGAGCCCTTTGTCTAATTAGCTTATATCTAACACTGAGAGCAGACTTTTAAGTCTTCGGCCTGTGCCCTGCTCTGTCTCTCCTCCCTTTCCTCCCTCCCTCCCTCCTTCCTTCCTTCCCTCCTTCCCTCCTTCCCTCCCTCCCTTCCTTTCCTCCTTCCTTCTTTCCTCCTTCCCTCCTTCCCTCCCTCCCTTCCTTCTCTTCTTCCTTCTTTCCTTCCTTCCCCTCCCTCCCTCCCTCCCTTCTGTAACTCCTCTTTCTCTTCACTCCCTCTCTCTCTTTTAGGGTGCTGGCAGTTGATCTCAGGGCACGGTACCTGCTAGGCAAGCAGGCACTGAGCTCTGTCTCTGATTTCTGAACCAGAAAAACCATGCGTAAACTCCACTTGCCCTCCTGGCCGTATTTGTGGGCAGCTGGCCCGTGCCTAGTCTGCTCTGGGCATTGTGACTGAAAGTGAAGATCAAGGTCTTCAGGCTGCTCTGGCGTTTCCCTGGCTCATCTGTGTGTGCTTTGTCCCCAGAGACTAGTGATAGACTTTCAGGTTCGAACTTCAGCTCTGCCGCTAAGTAGCTGTGTCACCTTTGGATCCTTGTACCTCACTTTTGTCCCCCGTGAAATGGGAATAGCGACAGCCCTCCTGACCCAGGACCTTCAGAGAATCACACGAGTGAAGGGTAGAAGGCTGCATCTTCAGAGCCGTCCGTGCTGGGGAGGTGGTGACGTGCCTGTGATGGTCCAGGTTCTCCTTGCCGTGTCTGCCTGTGCGGTCCCAGGGGGAGCAGGGCCTGGTGATCCATCCTTGCTGCCGTCCACCATCCGTTACATTCTCAGCACAGCAGAGACACTGTGGTGAAGTCCAGGTCCTGTGGAGTGAGCCCCGTCACAGCCCCACTCAGGACAGGCCCACACCCCGCATGTCTGTGCGGCCTGCCGCACCTGTGCCCCCTGTTCACTCCCCTGCCCGTCCCTCCGGCCTCTACCTTGGCACAGGCCCCCTTGCTGAGAGGCGCCTGACTCGTGCCGTCCGGCATCCTTTATAGGTATTGCTTACCTGTGATGTGCCCCCTCCCCCAGCGAGAGTGAGCCCCCGAGCAGGGTGCTGCCTGCCGTACTCCCTGCGGAGCGCCCAGTGCCCACCTGAAGTCAGTTTGCTAAGTGAATGAGTGACAGTAATCTTTGCATTGTAGTAGTGTGTGGCCATCCTGTGAGCAGGGATCATTTTCTGCCTTGGACAGATGTGGAAACTGAGTCAGACGGACAACTTGCGAGCTTGCTTGTTCCCTCCCAGGCCTTGTTTTGGGCTCTGGGGGCTTGCAGCTGACCCTGCAGCTGGGTGGGGAGCCACGACCACAGCTTGCAGGTGGGAGGACAGGAGGTGGACTCAGGTCTTGGCACCGTACCTCTGGTGCCTTGGTGAGGTGTTGTCACGCTGAGAAAGCACAGAGAGGCATCTGGTGGTGCAGGCTGCCCAGCACCCAGACAGTGGAGCTGTGAGCTAGCCACATGGCAGTTGTGTTGGCACCCACCACTGGTCCCGGACTGAGCGTCCTCTTTGTCCCTTTATCCGAGTAGCTGGTTAGAAGTGGATCTGCTAGAGGAGAGGAGACTGGGGATAAAGCATAAAGAGATGCCATCTGCATCTCTTGCTCATTATTCTTGAGAACAGAGTTGCAGCCGAGCATCGTGGTACCCGCCTAGTCCCAGCACTCTGGAAGGCTAAGGCAGAAGGATGGCAAGTTCAAGGCCAGCCTGTGCCACTCAGCAATTTAATGACCCTGTTTCAAAATAAAAAAGGCTGGCCATGTAGCTAAGTGTGAGGGTCCTTGGTTCAGTCCCTACTACTGCAAAATCAAAAACACACAGAGTACCCGTCTGGAGGCCAAAGTTCCCTCTGCGCGTGTCAGCCTGGGTGAGTTTCTGCATTGCGACTGCACCTCCTTTTATGAAACCTTTCTTTTTGTCTCTTCTCCAGACCAGGAGCTGGGGCAAGCACTTCTTTCTGTATTCTGGGTGCTTCCTAATTTAGAGTCCTTATTCTAACTGCTCTGCAAGTTTCCACTGAGTTTTTAGATTTAAAAGTTTCTTTTATCGTGTTAACATTAATATGCATAAAATTTATCATTTGACTGTTTTAAAGTGTATACTCAGCGGTTTTCAGTACATTGATATTATTGCACAACCATTTCCAGAACTTTATTCAGCATCCCACATGGAAACTCTGCACCTGTTAACATGAACAGTAGTTGCCTTGTCTGAGTGGAATCACACAGGGTTTGTCCTTATCGATGGGCTTAGTTCACACAGCATGATGTTAAGATACATCTAACCTGTGACATGTGTCACAATTTCATTCTTCTTTTTTTAGTTAGAACCCAGGGATGCTCTACCGCTGCAGTACATCCTCAGCCCTTTTTTTCATATTTTGAGAGAAGGTCCTGCTGAGTTGTCGAGGCTAGCCTCAGACCTGCCATCCTCATGCCTCAGCCTCCCAAATGCCTGGGAATACAGGCCTGACTGAGTCTGGCTCCGATGTCCTGTTTTTTTTTTTTTTTTTTTTTTTTAGGCTGAGTGACTTTTTATGGTCTGTATCAACTATATTTTGTTTATATATTCATCTGTTGATGGATGTTGTGGTTGATTCCGCCTTCTAACTAGTGTGAATAATGCTGCTGTGAACATGGGTCCTCGGGCATTGCGGGTTCATTTGCTAATTCTGTGTTTAATTATTATTACAGTGGTACATCAGTTCCCCAAATTAATTCATTCCACAATTCTGGAAAAGACTGCTGTGGTTGTGTTTGTTACCCGATGCAGTTTGCGAACAAAACCAAAATTCTGCCTAACGCTTCTGTTTTCAGACCAAATTGTTGGCAAACAAAAGTGTTGTGAACTGAGGCGCCGCAGTCCTGTTTTCCACAGTGACTGCACGGGGATCCCCTTTCTCCACGTCTTCCCATCACTTTTGTTTTCCTCCTCCTCCTC
>PVJO010024348.1:0-24508 GCA_004026905.1 Hystrix cristata | reverse complement strand
TTAGGAATCTATCTAACAAAACAAGTAAAAGATCTTTTCATTGAAAACTACAGTACTCTAAAAAAGGAAATTGAAAGAGATTTCAGACAATGGAAAGACATCCCATGTTCGTGGGTAGGAAGAACCAACATAGTGAAAATGGCCATACTTCCTAAATTACTATACAGATTTAATGCAATTCCAATCAAAATTCCAATAATATACTTCACAGAATTTTCTTTTGATTTTTAACTCATCCTTTTGTTAGTCCTAGCTGGAACTGCAGCCTTAGCAATCTGCAGTGTTTAAAAGTTCCCACTGATTTTGATTTTGGTTTTTTTGTTTGTTTGTTTGGGGGGTTGTTTCTTTTTTGGGGTTTTTGTGTGTGGATGGGTTTGTTGTTGTCCGGGTTTTGGTTTTTTGGTCTGTTGTTTGCTTTGTTTTTTGCCCAGCGATGAGGCTATCTGCATAGAGAAAATTCTGAATCAGGTCAAATAAAGCTAAGCTCTGAAAATGAAGCTTTAAAGGCAATTTCTAGACAGGTCACACCATGACAATTGTCTGAGGGTGAGGTTTTTTTGAAAAGGGCCAAACCAATGTTGTCTTCTTACATGGCTGATAGTTTGCAGATCTTCACAGGTACCATAGTTGTAAGTTGTTGGTTTGCGAAGTTATCATAGAGACGAAATGAAGGGTGGTATGAGACAAGCTGAACTGCCACAGTGCTCAATGTTTTCAATACTATTCAACAATTTTTCTGAAATAAATGTTTCCATATTATTGTAATCAACTTTGGTTGATTTCCAGAGTTCTGAACACTTTTGCCACTGTCCTTGTTGCTTTTATGTAGGAGGGGAGCTTTCGCCCCATCACTCTGTGTTTCTCTTGAAGGAACACTCATAGGTATTACTTTGATTCAATCCTACATTTTTTGTTTGTTTTCTTTCTCACAAAGGAGCATACTTCTTTCTTCTTTTCTCCTTTAGTAAGTAAACTGTAAAATTCAGAGGGAAGATATGAGAAAAACTATTTTCTCATTTTTTAGAAGATTTTCTTTTGCTGCAATGCTATGAAAAAGGTGGACCTAAGCTGTTTCCTTTCCAAAGAAATCACTATAAATTCAAATGCAGTCTTCCTAGGTCTATGCTAGTCATGAAATGATAGGGCTAGACACATGTTGGATGAAGGACTATAGGAAGGACAAGTGTAATATTCCAAGAAAAGAGGGCTTCTATGCCTGGGTTTCCTACAGGGAAAAGAACAAAGCTTCCAAACAGAGCAGGTATGTGATAATTACTCTACCCTTAATTTCTCTTTACTGGTATTTACCATGTCTCAACAGCTTTTTTCAAATAGCAAAGGTTGAGATGAATGATATGCAAAATAAAACCATCAACTGTACATTCCCCAAACTGAAACTGGTAAAGGATCATTGGTGACAGGTAACTAGTGACTGATGATTCATCGCTGACGGATGTCTTGGGCCAATTCCTGAAGGCACTGTATTTTCAGCAGGGGCGGGAAGCAGATTTGCATGTCTGACCTCATGCTCCAGCTTCAGAGCATATAAACCGAAGAAGAGTCGTCAGTCGTCAGTCTTACCAGTGTTAGTCTCAGCGCTTTCCAAACAGCTCAAAACTATGGCAAACCTCCATTCTACATTTCTACCACTGGGGCTATTCCTACACCTCGGACTACAATTCGCTTCCGCCAACTTTACAAATTACAGCAACAACTGCATGGTCTTTGATGAGGTATTCGCCACCCAAAACCCAGGAGTCGAGATCAAGACAGAAGTGTTTCAGGGCAACACGATCTACACGAGTGAGTAAAAGCCATTCTTTTTGTTGTCTTTTGACCTCTGGGGTGTTAATCAGCATTTCAGAACATACCCCCCCTTCCCTCTCTCAGTTACACAGAATATGTGTTTTTGAACCAGATGGGAGGCAGGAGAAGAAAAAGAAAGGAGAATATGTGTGAAGTTGAACTGAGGGACTGTTTTTGCCTATTTCCTGTATAAACTGAGGCAAAGAAGGCATAAAGTCGCAATACCCAGATTAGGTGAACCCCAGCAAGATCACACCTGCAGCACATTCTCTGCCTTCAGTAAAGTGAGAGAATAATTGCACCACAGTATATGGACTTTCACATCCACTGACAAAACTGTGCCACATAAATAATGATATACTGCACAGCTCCAGAAGGTACTATTTGCATTTTTTCTATGAGTGAAAAGCCACATGAGCTAGACAGCAGGGAAAACATTACTACCCCACCTTAGGTGTGAGGAGTCCGAAGCCAGGAAAGGTTAAATGACTTAAGCAGGGTCTCACTGCTAGTAAGCACAGGACCAGCTCTTGAATCTTGGTCATTTCACTCTTAATCCAAAGCTTTTCTTAGAAATGTGTAGAAAGCATTTTATAAATACTCCTTTTGGGATCAGCCAAACCTACAAGCCAATATACTTTTTAATTTGTTTCCTAACAGCAACATTTGATCCAGTGCTTTATATGTATGAATGCATTTAGTCTTCACACTGACCTTCTAGGTAGAGCTCATTATCATTCCCATTTTGTAGACGTGCAAGCTGAGGCACAAATGCCAAGTACTTACACAGCTCACAGAACCACTGCATTGTGGAACTGGGATACGAACCAGCATTCCAGTTTCGGTGACCTTTCCCTCACAGCACAGCTCTCGATTATAGATAATAATGAGAGCTGACATTTCTTATTATATCCTGGGTATTGTTCTAGGGTCAAAGGGACCTTTTTACAGAAAAGAACTGAGTCATAGAGAAGTTAACAATCTACTCAAGGTCATTAGACTGTAACAGAGCTAATATCTGAAGGAAAATAACCACCAAGATTTTTTCCCACTTCAGATTCTGTCTTCTTGAAAGACAAACCAAATTTTGCAGAGGCCATCAGGGTGACTGCCATACTGACGGTCTATAGATTCCCAAACTCAGCAAGTGAACAAGCTTGCCGGCATGCCCCCACACATCCTGGCTTGTCTTTTCTTTCTACTTTTTCTTGGGACTATCACTAAGTGCCTCTATTGTGACAGGGCTAACTATGTCCCACTCCCTGGGGCAGTGGATCTTGTTCTACCACAGCAGGGAGGATAATCTAGTAATTCAAGATGGGTATCAGATATATATATACATATGACCCATCAGATATAGAAATAGATATAGATATATAAATATATATAGATATGTGTAGATAAATATAGATATATATAGATATGACCTGGGGAATCACAAGCATGACTGCAGGAAACATTACTGGTCTCTGATGTAAGATAAAATGTCATGAGACGAAGAATTTTGCTATTGAAATGGGAGGGAGAAATCTCTCTTGTGAAGATACTATGGAGATATGGGAGCCTTCTGAAAGGACAGAGACAGGAGGAGGAAGACACAAGATGACCCAGTAGGGAAGAAGAGTGATCACAGCAGTTACAGAGGTGCCAAGTGTGGCTTCCTGGCTACAGAGGAGCCGGGAAGAGTGGAAAAGAATTCAGGTTCCTTGAATGCCTACACATGCTATGAACTTTATCAGGGTCCCTCACAGAATAGAAATGTGCAAGAGCTTGGTGGTCCTCTCCCAGGAGGAACACTTTAAGGCGAGGGTCAAAATCTTCAGCCCTCAGGGATGAGAAGAGCCAGCTTCCTCACCTATGATCACATAGCAGGATCCATGACTGCCTTGCAGAGTGTCATTAGCAGGTCTCAAAACTTCTGGGGCCTCCACGTAAATGCTCCCCCAAGCCAACACCTTTCCTTACTTTGGTTTTGAAATGGTTTTACATCTCAGCATTGTGTCAACATTGATAAATCATATAAAAATGGCTTGGCAGATCCCAACAGACACCATAGTTCAGGCAGTATCTTGGAATGGGTTCCCTGAGCCTGTTTTGATACTAGGGAAAGAAATCTTTAATGCAGTGATATTTACATTAAGACTGTGCTGGGTCAACTGCTTCCATTTTTTCTTTTTGTGAGCAAGGAGAATGTAATTTGCCTGCCTTTCTTTCTGAACTAAGTTTTAAGGCATCACACCACATTGGATGTACAACTTTTTTAATGGATCAACACATATTTATACCCTTCCAGTGCCCTTCCAGTGCCAGATATGCCCCTAGCCCACACCTGGCCCTTCCAGTGCCACATAGGTAAAACCACAGGCTATAATTAAGTGCTCCAGGTGAAATGCTTAGATGCTCTAAAAGGAAGGACAGTTGGAAGTCTTTGGACAGTGTGGTCTGATGGATAGGCTGAGTGAGGAAGTCAGGTTAGGACAGGCAGCAAGTCACAAGGCAGCCTAAGGGAGAAGAACCTGCAGAAATCCACAGAATACAGCTGCCTAGAAGAGGAGAAAGGCGGGCTTACCTCAGAGTGAGAGGGAGAAAGCAGAAGGAACTGGCAAAGACGTTACCTTATGACTGTCTGTGACACCATCACATGTCAAGGCCACCACGCCAAGTCACACAGATGTAGGATAAACGCCTCCCTAAGCAAGTCTGACACAGTGAGATCTGGGTCATCTGATCTTGACTGACAAAGCAAACAAGGCCAGAGAAGTGTGGGCTGAAAATAATTTAATAATAATTGCAATTTATCTAGTATCTCTCATGTATTAAATTTTTTACATCCTTCTCTTTGATCTTCCCAGAAACCTTTCCAGATAAGTGTCAGGATCCCAGGTAATGAGGAATAATGTCATTATCCCCAGACCCAGAACCAAGACAGATGTAGAGTGGGCATTCAGGAAATGTGTGGCCAAGCATGAGGGTATTACAGGCAGCTAAATTAGACAGACATTAATATACAGTCAGAGAAGCATTAGGCCCTCAAAGACATCAGCACAAAAAACAGAGATATCAGAATTGTGCCTGGAGGGAAATCTGAAGAGAGCCAGGCCTCAGGATGGAGATGCCATAGCCAGGCCCACTGGACAAACAACAATTTGAGATTATACTGTAATTAGCACCCCTGGCCCAGTGAGCCCAGGCAGGCATCAGGCTCACAGGTGGGAGACTAGAATATCCAGACCCACACTCCCCTCCCTTCCCAAACATGCCTCTGATCTTTCCACATACCCTTGCTACGTGACTCATTTCTCTACTGGATCAATATTAGCTAAGTGGCTATTCTTGTACTCCTACAGGTTGATTGTAGTCTGACCCACGCTGTACCCAGGTGGTGTTTTGCTATATAAATTACCCTTGACAAAGGGTCTCAGTGGCCACCCATTTGAGACCCCTCCTGGAAATTCAGGAGCTATTCTTCTTCCCTTATTTCCAAGAAAACTCTCCCAATTTCTTCCTTTGGTTCGTGACTTCATTGCTTGAAGTTATGAGACCACAAACTCAGCATGTTTGACGTCTAACAGGTCAAGAGTTATATTTTTCCTATATCAACAAATAGCACATGCCTGTAACCCCAACACTCTAAAAGACTGGGACAGGAGGCTCAATTGAGAGTTTGAGCTTAGTGTGGGCCACTTAGCAAGACCCTGCCTCAAAATGAAAAATTAAAAGGGTTGGAAATGTAGTTCAGTGCAAAGGCCCTGGGTTCAATCCCCAGTACCACAATAAAAACAAAGAGAGGAAAAGAAAAGGACGGGAAGGGAAAAGTGTGGAGTGAATGATGAACAGTAAGAAACAAAGATTAGAGGTGAATTGACTTGCTCCTAAGTGTTAGAGGCAAAATTCAGATCTAGGACTGTCTGAGCCTATTTTACTACATGATGCACTTTCTTTGCTTTGTGAAGAAGAAATTTTTGAAGGAATTTAAGTCTGTTGAGAGGCTGCCTGGAGAGAATAACAGCCTAACATCATGGGATGTGCTCACAAAGGACCTCCTAAGGGAGGAAACAGCTTAAAATACACAGTATTGTCTTGAAATTCCTTCCCTAAGACACATTAGAATGCTGAAATTAACAAGAATCACAAGGTCCCCTGTAAATGCTCACCAGGCTGGGTAAAGGGGGAGACACATCTGAGTGGAAAATAATCCTAAAGGGTTATTTGACAGGTACTTGGGTTAGGCCCTGTGGCTCTGAACTAGCCCCCCTCCTCTACCTTCCCACGCCTTCAACAGAGACTAAGACAATTAGCATTTCTGGAGCCAGAAACAGGGTTTTGCTTTTACTTGGCAATGGTATTCCTTTATATTCACATAGCACTTCCCAGGAGCCAACCTGACCCTTTCACATGCACCAAACATCCCCATTCTTTCCCTGAGAGGAGCGAAATCAAGGCCAAAGATAGGTCTTCTGTCCATCTTTCACAGCAGAAAATTTGGGAAAATATTTTCTAGAAATATCCTCTTTAAACTCCCCTTACCCTCCTACAACACTAGGAAAAAAACAAAAACCATCTGTAATCTCACTACCAAGAAATCACTACAGTTAGTGACTTGATACACTGTGTTTCCTTCTAAGCACTCTTCAACTTCTTTTACAAAGATGGGACCATACTGTATCACTCCTTGTAACTTTTTTTTCTCACAGTTAATTTTTATTTTATGCCCTTATTCCTCGGCACACATAGCACAGATGGCTGATTGACTTCTCACCCTTTCCTCCTAGTTTCTGTTCCTGTGAGTAATACCGTCAGTACTGTGATCCTACAAGTCGTGGACAAGCACAACAACTCAGTGGGCCTCTGTCAAGGATCGAATGAGGACTGCAACGGCAGCGCCCTGTATCACCTGACTCCCTCTAACAACACGCTTTTCAAGGCAAATTGTGTTCTTAACTCCAGGGACATAGCTGACAAGCTGAAGTAAGAATTTACCCGATTTTGCTTTGGGCTTTTAAAATTTTATTTTGGGTTTTGCAGTTTTGCATTGACCCAAGAAGACTCAAAGTACATTCTAGATGTGGTGTCATTTTGTACTGAAAGGGCAGGTCTGACCACAAGGTTGTGTCCACTGTCAACAGCCTAATCTCAAAAAAGTCATGCTGATACTCATACTCTCAGGCCATCCTGCCCTCTTCCACCGTGTTCTGGGCCTGGTCAGACTTAACTGGCTTTAAAGGAGGTACTATTATGCTCATAGAGTGAGGGACAAGAGCAGAATCCAAAGAGAGCTGCTACTAATCAGCCTGACAACGACAGCATTTGCTTACAAACTAGCCATGGCTAATTAGGGTGAGGACTTTCCTTTCATCTCACCTCATTAAAGCCTGCACTCTCCATGCAGGACAGATAAAATACCAACCAGCGACAATGTGCAAGAGAAACAGTGCAGTCCCACTGCCAATGTGGTTTGTAGACCCCTCCCAACACACACACCTGGCTTCTCTGCTTGTTCACAACATGGACACTTATGGTCTTGACCAGCAAGGGGAGGGAGGCGCAGGAAGCAGGGGACTCCACTGTGGTGGGCGCCATGCTGAGCAAGACATACACAGGATGTGAAGAGGTCTCAGCCCATAATGAGGTTGGTAAGGCCCATATAGAAATAGTTATTGAGGTGAAGCATCACTTCCTCCACACTCCCTAAACTCCAGATCAAGGACAGACTCTCTGTTCAACACTCTCATAACTTCCTGTACTTCATCAGAGCACCTAACATAACTGTGACCAATAACTGAGCTGATCATTCACTTTAAACCTGTCTCTCTAAAGACACTGTAAATGCCACGAGGGTAAGAAGCATTGTCCCTTCAGTACCAAGCATCATGATTGGCATGTAATGATCTTTCCTTAATCACATGTTAAATGTATAAACATGGGACTGATATTATAATAGGCCCTCTGATATAATAACAACAGATCAAGCTGTATGGGTCATTTAATGAACATTAAGCACCTATGATGTACCAGGCATTGTTGACAACAGAGCCTGCCCTCGATAAGCTGGCCTTCCAGTGGGGCTCAACAGCAAATCAATGCAGTACAGAGACCTGTCTGTGTTCGTAACAGCAGGGAGAAACAACTTCATAGAGAAGGTTACCAGTGAGCAGATGTGACCAGGACAGATGTTATAGACAGAGGGACTGGCTTAAACAAAGGTGTGCCCTGGCCTGCAGGGAATTCAGGGAGGAGGAGAATGGGAGAGGTGGTTGGAGGTAAGACCATGCAAGATTTTAGTCAATACAATACAGAACAGACATTTATTTAATGATCTGCTAATTATGCTCCAGAAAAAGTAAGTAAAAAGGGAATAAGTGGGTGGGATGCTGCAGAAAAGCACAAATGTGAGCAGAATTTGTAAATTCCACAGATGAGGTCCTCACTCTGTCTCTCATTGATTTGCCCTCCACAGAGTCTTCCTTGTTGATTTCAACAATTCGGCTATATTTATATCTGAGAATCTAGGAAGAAAAGGTGAGCTCTTTTGTAGCCCATTTGCATATTTGTCAGTAAACTCAATCAGCCTGGAAAATGATTTTATGAGTGCTTTAGAAAAAAGTGTTTTCTTATTCTGTGATACTCAGATATCAATTGAGTCTCCCAGCACCTTGGAACCCACATAAGATTTGCCCAACCTCTTATTCTGATGTCCTGTAGAAAACAAAAGATGCCCCCACTAAGAGTTCGGCAAATTCTCAGAAGTGTTCATGGTCTCCTGTAGCTCTGTATGAGCTGTTTCTATTCAGTATTACACAGGCATCAATATGAAAGTCAACATCGTCCTCAGGTTCCACAGGATCCTAACCCATACAAATCCTTCATTGGATACAACAGGCTTTAACCAAAATGTTTTAAAGGGAATGAGGATGAAGAGTAAGAAGTTGCACCAAAAACAGGTCGACATCATAGAAATACCGATAATTTCATTAGTTCTTAAAATAGCCTTTGGCCACCACTTCCATCACCAGGAACTTTTTCTGGCTTTTCACAGGCCGTGACCCTCAACTCCACGTTCTCCTGAAGCTCCTCACCCACATCTATACTTTTTCCCACTTTTCTTAGACTTATATTAAAACTGAAGAAATCATTTTTAATCAAATTCTTAAATACAAGATTCAACCAAGAATAAGAACTAGTAGTCTTTTCTCAGTGGCCAGAAGACAGGACTTCCTCATGAGCCCCAAACACTAAGAGACATTTAGCACACTGCCAATTTTCCTCCCAGTCATGCGTTGCAAAATGTGCTCAAAGAGGATAATTATTTCCAACAACAAATTTTGAAGTGATTACACCTAATGAAACTATTATGTGAAAGAATTAACTGTTTCTTGGTAACTTTCAGTCTGAGAAGACTGGGATGTTATTTTCTTCCTCAAGTACATTTTCGAGATGAACACTTGCCTAAAAGCTGAGGAAGCGAGGTTCTAATCAGGATATCTTAGCTCTATGGTAATAAAATCCAGTTAAGAGAAAACGTTTGTGTTCCAATTCTTAGGCTCCATGGGATGCCAGAAAAATATCTGTCCTAGGGAAATGTAAATGAGATAAGATAATGTCACCAAACTGGAAGACACCCTCCAGGTGTGCAGAAGACTGCCCAAACCTGGGTTAACCACTGGACATTTGCCTTCCTCCTCTTCCTTGTGATCCCCTCTAAGGTCTATTCAGACCCTCAAAGATATCCACTGCTAAGCTCCACCTTTCCCAGATCAGACAGGCCCCCTGGACTATAGGCCTGGCTTTCTCTGCTTCTCTGCAAGATAAGCTCAGAGAACTAGTGTCTGATCAGGCCCATGCAGGTAAAAGTGACCAGTTCCTCACAAACAAGAGAAAGAAGATCAGGACTTAGACAAGGCACTCTTTCACTAACTTCAAAGCAGAAATGGCAGTCCTCAGGACTGGATGATGTTGGGCTCTTACAAGCCCTTGAAATTAGCAAGAACATCAAATTGTGCTATTCAGAATCAAATTTTCACTAATTAATCAAGCTAGCTAGGTATTTATTTATTTGTTTATCTATTTTGGTGCTGGGGATCAAACTCGGGTCCTTGAGCTTGCTAAACAAGCATGGTAACCACTGAGCTAAATCCCCAACCCCAAGTTAATCTCATATTAAGGACCCGAAGACACCTGAGGGCAGACTAGTCCCAAGCCAAAAATAAATTCAGCAGTTGTATAAATTCAGTAGGTCTCTCCCTAACTGCCCAAGACTGCACAGACCTGAAGGTTGTCTGTCTGTGTGATATAACACCCATACTGTCCTTCTTCTTTGCATACACTTGGGACTGGAGAGGAGTTGACTGAATTTTTCTCTTGAACTCTGGCTCCAGCAACCTATCAGATTAGTTTCTTTTTCTACTGCTCACCCACCATCCCAAAATGACTCTGATACCACTGTTTGTTTATTGTTCCAGCAATAACTACAATCTTAACCACCAGGACTTCCACCAACGATCTGACCACAACCATGACTACTGCCACAGCCATGACTACAACCCAAACCATGATCGCAGCCCAAACCAAGCCCACGGCCCAAACCAAGACCACGGCCCAAACCAAGACCACAGCCCAAACCAAGACCACGGCCCAAACCAAGACCACGGCCCAAACTGAGACCACGGCCCAAACCGAGACCATGGCCCAAACCAAGAACATGGCCCAAACCAAGCCCACAGCCCAAACCAAGACCACGGCCCAAACCAAGACCACGGCCCAAACTGAGACCATGGCCCAAACCAAGAACATGGCCCAAACCAAGACCACAACCCAAAATTTGGCTGTGAGAGCTTTCAGCAGCCCCACTGCAGGTGCCATTCACATCCTGCTTGTTTTTCTTGCCAGCAAGCTCCTCTTCTAAAGGAAACCAGGGAAGCAATTGCTCAGCTTCTGGTGCAGCCTCCCATGCTTAGGCTCTAGGCCAGAGCTTAAATGTAGGTGAATGAAGACTTTACATTCTCAGGTATGCAACTCCACTGCCACTATTTCAGATCAAGGACTGGGGCACTCACTGGTGGGCATGGGTCACACCAATATTCAGTGGATCTTTCAGGACATGAATTATGCTTTTTGTAGATACACAGATGTAGCCTGGCTATAGCCTGGAATTCTGAGTTTAACATGCTGACGGCCAGTCTGAACTTTCATTGATAGCCAAAGGATTCCTCTGTGCCTCCTAATTTTCTGGAGGAAGAATCTTTCCTTACTTTAAAGATAATCTCAGATTTCTGACCAAAACCCACTCAGGTGACACAGGATTCCTGTTACTGTGTGACCAAAGGAGAAGGGAGAAACAGCTTTGAGGCTACTGGTAGCCTCTCCTCTTATCCCTAACAGTAGATTCCAAAGGGCAAGAGGATAGGAAAGTGCCACATCTGAACAGCCAATGACAGGAAAAATGATGTGCTTTGTTCTAAGTCACACCAAATAAATGATACTTGAAAAAAGAATGATTGTATTAAATTCAAAGTCTTTAATGAGTGATTAACTTACAATTTAGAGAATATTATCTAATCGTTTATTTTTGGTTTTGTCTTTTTGAGACAGGGTTTCGATACATAGTTCAGCCTGGGCTTGACCTCACTACATAGCCCAGGTTGACCTCAAACTTGCAACAATCCTCCTGCTTCAGCCTCTCGAGTGCTGGGATTACAGGCATGCACCACCATGACTGGCTCAAATCATATTTCATTTATGTACTAAAAAATTAATGGAATAGGCTGGGGATTTAGCTCAAGTGGTAGAACACTTGCCTGGCAAGTGCAAGGCCCTGAGTTCGATCCCCAGCACCCAAAACAAAACAGTGAGGAAAAATTAATGAAATAGTGTATGTGTGTGTGTTTTCAAGGTCGGACCTGATGGTAAATTATCTCAATTTTCATTTTCCTCAAGGTCCAACTGGTCATTTCCTCCCAGTAGTAATTTCCACTGAGAAATGGGCAAAATACTTATATTTATAATACAGTGTAAAATTAAAAGAAAGCACACTCTTAACCTTCAGAGATACTCTTCATGAGGCTGATTCCACACCATCCCTGAGGGAGGAGCAACATCAGTCTTCTCAAAAGGTTGAACGATTTTATGGGATGATAAAAAGCCCATAAATGCCTATCTGATCAATATTTATCTTATATTTCATTAAGTAATATTGATACTAAGTACCATTGATATTAAGTACCATAAGAAGTGTCCTAGTTTTTATACTACAAAAATCCCTGCTTTTGGTTGGTTTGTCATCTTTAGGTTTTGCAGTAGTAGAAAATGAACCCAGGGGTATTCTACCACTAAGCTACACCCTCAATTCTTTTTATTTTGAGGCAGGGTCTTACTAAATTGCCCAGGCTGCTATTGAACTTGCAATTCTCCTGCCTCAGCCTCCTGAGTAGCTAAAGTTCCTGCTTTTGTTAACATTTTTACCCTCCCCTTAGAAAAAGTATAAAAGGGCTTTTACCACACTATAATTGTCCAACACTTGTCTGATTTAGATAATAGCTATCCTCCACTCCTTCAGATTTATCCAGCAACAAACATTTATTGACCAGCTATTATACGCCTTGAGCAAACCATGGGCTTTTGGGCAAAGCAAAGATCCCTTCCCTAGTGAATCTCCATCTCAAGTCTCTCTCAAAATGTTACCAATCCTTAAATATTGTCTACATGCCAGTGCTGTTAGGTGTTTCCTCATGTGCTGTGTGTGAAATACTCACAAAAATGCAGTATCCGGAAACTTGCCTGATTGTTCTTATTTTTAAAGACGGGAAAACTGAATTTCTGAGAAATTATATAACTGGCCTCAATCACAGCTATTAAGAGGCGGGGCAGGAATACAGACTCCAAAGACTACTTTCTCATTTAACCACAATGTTCTAAGTTGGCCTTGATCCTAACTAGCTGAGTGACGTGAGATAACACTTGCCCTGCTTCACTAAGTGAGTATATAATAACAGTAGTGCTAATCCTAGTAATAGTAACTACTCAACAAACAGTAGCCATTATTATAATGTGTCTCTTGGAGTTTATGCTTCTTGGAGTTTGTTAAATTACTTGAATCTGGACATTATGTATTTCATTCACTTTGGTAAGTTTTCAGCCATTATTTCTTTAAATGGTCTCTTAGCTGCTTTCTCTCCCCTCTTTCTGGAGCACCACTTGTGCGTATGTTGGTACACTTGTTGGTACTCCACAGGTCTTTGAGACTCAGTTCATTTTTCTTCATTCTCTTTTCTTCCTGCTCCTCAGACTGGATAATTTCAATCAACCTGTCTTGAAGTTCACTGATTTTTCTGTCTGTTCAAACATGCTACTGAACCCTGCTAGCAAATTTTTAATTTTAGCTATTATGCTTTTCAGTTCTAAAATTTCTATTTGTTTTCTGGTTATACCTTCTATCTCTTCATTAATATGTTCTGTTGTTCAGACACCGTTCTCCTGGTTTCCTTTAGTTCTTTAGCCAAGGTTTCCTTTTTTCTTTGGATATACTTAAGACAGTTGATTTAACATCTTTGCCTAGTAAACACAATTACTGAGCTTCCTTGGGGAGAGTGTCCGTCAATCTTTTTCTTGGAATGGACCATACTCTTGTTATTTTGTATGCCTTATCTTTTTTGTTGAAAAGTGGACATTTATAATGTGGTAACTCTAGAAATCTGATTCTCCCACACACAGCCAAGGTTTGTCCATTTGTTTAGTGATTTTTCCAAACTATATTTGCAGAGACTACATTCCTTGTTGTGTGTGGTCACTTAAGTCGCTTTTCTGTTATCTCAGCATCCCATCCAGACAATAATCTCACAGATTTTTTTTTAGTATATGTGCTGCCAAAGCGAGCACTTACAGATTTTTCTTTAAATGCCAAAAATCAGCAGCTTGTTTCTTCATTAAGCGTTGCTCTGGTAGCTGTAAGTTTTTTGTTCTATTCCAGAGTTCTGAGAAAGTTGATTCTGACTGTTGTTGCCAGCTTAAGAGTTACCTTAAGGGCTCAGTACTTAGGCCTCCTAGTCCACAAATTTCTGTAACGTCACTCACTGGGTAGCGACTATTGTGATCTGCCAGCCCTTGTGCTAAGTGCTGTACATGAATCATCTCCTTCAATCATCATACCAACCCTGGAAAATACGGCCAACTCACAGATGAGGACACTCAGCTAAGGAAAAGAAATAATTGCCTGGAGTCACTCAGTGAATAAGTAGTGAAGCTGGTTTTGAAAACTGTCTATATCACTTCAGAGCCTAGTCCTTACCCAGGACACCTGGAAGTTCCTGAGGAACTCTGCATCACCTGGGATTCCCCCAGAACAACTGGCTGTCTGGGTCACAGGACAAGGAGCAGGTGTGGGTTCCCCTGCTGACACAACAAACAGGCTGCATGCTCCACTGTGCTTCTCCAGGCCCCACTGCCTGCTGCCATCTCCAAGATCAATTGCAGTGAATCCTGACCCAACATGTTAGGAGAGTTTTATATTTATCTTTCATGGCTCAACCTTGCCCTCATCTCAGGTTCAACTTGAAAGGTATGACAAATATTGACTTTGCTATAAGCTGGTGATCCAGCAAAGATATTCTCTGAAGATGGGAAATTCTTAAGAGTCAAAAAATCTGAGCAGAATTCAGACAAGCAACATAGAGGCAGTGGAATAAGAACATTGGATCAGGAGATAGAAAACTCGTTAAATTCTACTTCTGCTACTAAGTAGAAAGACTGAAATATATACAGACACATATGTGTGTGTGTGTGGCTTAAGTGGGAAATAATTTAACATAGGCTAAAATAGCTCCATATTCATCTATACTTATATATATGACCTATATGTAAAAAGAACTGTAGATACAGATGCTCGAGTCCAATCAACTCAAGACCTTAGAAACATTTCTGTGCCATATTCCACCTCAGTTTGCTCATTTGTTAGTTAAGGTTGGCCTGGTGTCTCAACTGTTTTCCAGGCCTTGATGTTGTTTTTTCTGTAACACCCAGACCTAGGTCTAAGAGTCTAGTTGGGGGACACTAAGTAAGTGTTACCTTATGCCACATCTGACCAATAAATGACAGTTGTTGGGAGCACTGTTTGAGGATTCTGAAGCAAAACCTAGGCTCATAATTAAAAGTACCATATTCCCCTAGTGACATTTTCCTTGGACTCAGGAGACAGGAATTGAAGCTCCACAGGTTTCAAATATTTACCACCTTGGTTGTTCTTTAAGTGAGTCCAATAAATAGTAAGTATGGCAGGAACCAGAATCAGAGTAAAGAGCTAAAGCAATATGAACATTCAGTCATCATATTTGCAGTCTTCCGATCTTCATGAATTGGAAGGTGATACACACACCCTGTAAATGCATATACAGAAAGGCAAGGAAGCCCCTGGGCTGCATCTCCTAACAGGAAGAAAACATAAACAAATGGATTATTTATCACTCCCACTCACTTCCCCAGCTTTGTCGTTCCACTTTTGTGTTTTCGTGCTTATAGTTTTATGCTTTATAAATTCATTGTATTCTTCTTGTTAGAAACAATTGCCTATCCACCCACAAGAAGTGATCTTTCATTCTGAGAAAGTAGAAAAGAAGACTGATGTCTTCCAAATCCTATTACCTCAAAGAACTTCACCCACCAGAGAGTCTCAAATCTGGTCAATAGTACAATTATTATTACATCAACCATTCAAAACAGGAAAAAATTCAGAATGGACAGAAAATTTAGATTATATCTTAAGAACTATTAATCTTTATATTACTTTTTAAAGTAAACACTGAATACTTTTAAAAAGTAAAAGTATGTTATTTCATAAGACAGGTAATATGGCAAGTGGTTACATGTATAACTTCTGAAACCAGACTGCCCTGGTTCAATTTCATTTGATTTTTATTAGCTGTGGGAATTTGTATAAGTTACTTAACTTCCATATGCCTTGGTTTCCTTTATAGAGCTAAAAATAGCTCTACTTCACAGATTGCTGTGGGGATTGAATGAGTTTATATATGTATTTATATATATATATATGTGTGTTACATAAAGTTAAACTATATATAGTGTATGAAGTTAAATATGTATCACCTAGAACAATGCCCAGCACAAAGTAAGCACTATCTAAATACTTCTATTTAATACCTAAAGATCACAAATTGTGGAGCCCATTCCTAACTTTATTTTTACCCTAAAGTAACAGATGGTCAGCTCTCTGTAAAAGAGGGCCTGTCCAAACCACTCCCTGACCTTAAAAAAAAAAAAACTAATTAAGATTCCAGAAAGCAACCCCACTACTGTACCCTACTGATGTTCAAACAAAAAACTGATTAAGATCCTGGGAGGTGACCAATGGTCTAATTAACATAGACGTGGTTAAAAGACAACCGCCTTCTAACCTCAGGCATGACCCCATCTCTGGGAACTTGCCCATCACTCTGTCTGGCAGTGTATCTAATAGATCTCTCTTCTTGCTCTGGTTTTGATAAATTCCTTTACCACCTACATCACCAGTCCTCCTTATATGTTGTCTCACACAGCACAAATGATATATTGATGGACACGAAAACCAAGTATTATAACAGTCTAAACATGTGCAAATAAAATAGTTCCTAGAGCAATGACTAAAATTATGAGGTTACAACTGTTTAAAAAAATAGTTAATGTATGGCTTTTCACTATCTTTTTTCCTCCGGCCCTACATCTACCTCCACCATTCAACTTCTAAGTAGAATATCTTCTAAGTTTTGAGGTCATCTCCCAGGCTGTCTTCTATAGTAGAGGTAACCGGAGAGAGGGAAGTTTAAATTATTCTACCTAATAAAGAGTTGAGTTGGGAAATGGGGTTGGAAAGAGAAAGCTCAAAAGAGAATTTTGGGTTGAGTCCTGTGGGGGTTGAAAGAGAAAGAAGGGGCTGGGGATTTAGCTCAGTGATTAGAGTGCTTGCCTTGTAAGCACAAGGGCCTGAGTTCGATCCCCAGCACCACCGGAAAAAAAAAAAAAAAAGAAAGAGAAAGAAGTTTTATAGCCACCAGGCTGAAAAGAGAGGCCATGGTATTTTCCAAGAACTACTCTGCATAACAGACTGGTTCTTCATTAACGTCCTTTAATGGGACATACAAACTGTCTCCATCTTGATTGCATGTTAAGTTACATCTGTGTAAATAGGTAGGATTACAGTAAATATATATGCCTGATGTAAGTGGGAAGCAACTTAACATATGCAAAAATAATTCCATATTCATCTCTGCTTATGTATGTGAACTGTATGTAAAAATTATTTTAGACACAGACACTTGAGTCCAATAAACTTGAAAGGCCTTTCATTAAAATAACAATGCACATATACAATGTACATAAAAAGAGCTTTAGAAATTTTTTAGAAGTTATTTTTATTGTTGAGCTTAATGTGTGTGTTTTAAAACCAAAGAGACACACATTCGAATCCCAGCTCTTCCATTTACTTTAAACAAGATTCTTAATTTCCTTAAACTATAGATTCCTCATCAGTAAACTAGAGGTGATTCCCACTCTAAAAAGGGTAATTAACTGAAATACCGGATGACTGTAGCAGGCACAATGTTAATTCACAAATCAACAAATGCCAAATCCTGAAGTTTACACAAACATCAGTACAATCTCAAGTGAGGGTAGAATATACTAGACCTACAATTTGGTTATGTTGCTTTTTCTCTTTTTTTAACACTGCTTCCTCCAAAAATCAAGCCTTGACTTTCTCTCTAGTACCCTAGAAATTACTGAGAGTTATGGCCACAACAGGCTAAAAACCACATATTGCCCTGACACAGGCAGTGAGTTCAGTTCCACATTCCATAAGGTATCATCCTTCTAGGGGCAAAGAGCATTATTTCTAAGATCGCCTAAGGCTCTCTCTGCCTGGGGCACACCTACACTCAGAAAGTTGGAGAGAGAATAACTACACACAGTCATTATCCTGCTGTAAAGGGAGTACTAAGTCAGGGTTGCTAACTAATGATGTGCCCAGAGCAGAGCTATTTACTAAAAGAACTTTGAGAGTTCTAGCTTATCTTTATCTAAATTAGTAATAGGGGACTGTTGCAGCTTGTATCTAGACATCCCCCAAAGCCTCATGCAGTTATAGGTGGGGCTTTTCAGAGGTGGCTGGATCAAGGTCGTGTGATTACTAAATTAGTCCACTGACTGGTTTGGCATAGTTCTGGGAGTAAATAATACAAAGGCCCTCCTTGGGTGTGAGTGCTACCTGCCCTAAGGGCAGGTACCCTGGATATAACGTAAGGGACAGAAAGAAGGCTGTTGTGATTGCTTGCTGCTTGCTACTTTGCTACTTTGCTGCCTTCTGCCTGCCATAAACTGTTTCTCCTCTGCGATGCCACCCCTTGGAGCCAGCGGATTATGGACTGAAACCTCTACAGTGAGCCAAAATAAACCTTTCCTCCATCAACCGCGGGTGTTGGGTATTTTGTTTCAACAGGAGAAGTAACTAAGACAGAGACCAAAAGAGAATTTACTGACAAATGGAAAAGGAAAATTACCAGGAAGAGTTAGATAAACAGGTTTGGTGGGGTTAAGCTGAACTGCATAAAAGAATATCTGGAGTAGACTCTCTGATATGTACTCAAAAAAGTTTAAAATTAATTCTCAAAAAATTACCAAGCCAGGCTCTATCAATTCTTTCAAAAGAGCAGGCATATTCATTTATTCAGTAAATTATTAGTCAGCCTTCTGTAGCTACGGGCTCTACATACATAGATTCAACCAACCACAGATCCAGAACATTGAGGAGAAAATTGTGTCTTCAGTGAATGCACAGAGAATTTTTCTTGTCATTATTCCCTAAACAAAACACTGTAACACCTATTTATATAGCATTTACATTGTATTGACTATTGATAAGTAGTCCAGAAATGACTTAAAGTATAGGAGAGGATGTACACAGATTATATGCAAATATTATACTGTTTTCTATATGGGACTTCTGCATTCATGGATTTGGGTACCTTTTGGAGGTGGGGGAGCTGGACCCAATCTCCCAGGGATACCAAGGGATGACTATGTTCAGCACCTGCTGTGTAGGAGGCACTGGATCCTGGGGAAACAAAAGTGAACAAGAAACACAGGGCTGTGGCTCTCATGGCTAGGACAGATGGTAAATAGTATATAAATAAATACAACAAAAAGAAACAAATATGTAAAATTTTTAAACTGCCAGAAAGGGGAGTACAAAGTATTGTAAGTGAAAATAAGGGAGGATTTCTACCTATGCAGGGTGATCAAAGAAGGGTAACAAGCTGAAATCTGAAGAATATTTAGGTTTTATGAAGGAGATTAATGGGAGACTGAGTGATAAGGGCAGCATTCCAGGCAGAAGGACAGTAACTGCAAAGATCCTGAGGAATGAGACTGATGTGCCTTAGGACCTGAGGAGAGGCCAGAGTGACTGAAATGTAGTGAAAGGCTTGAAGCTGCAAAGCAAGTAGCAGATGGATCTACAGAGCTTGGTACACCAGTATGATGAGTTTGAATTATATTCGAAAATCAAGAGAGCTTTCAGGGGCAATATAGGGTGGGGGTCAAGATCTGTCTTGCTGTTTTATAAAGACCCACAGAAGGCTGAGTATGCTGGAACATGCCTGTAATCCCAGCACTTGAGAGGCTGAGGCAGGAGGAGAGCCCTGAGTGTGAGGTCAGCCCAGACCACACAGTGAGCTCAAGGCCAGCCTAAACTACATAGTGGGAGCCTGTCTCAAACAAAACAAAAAAGATCCACAGGAGCCAGGAAATGTGCCACATATTTTGCACCTTACATTTCATACTTCTTAGAGTTGATTATTAATAATTTGGCAAATTTTATGACATTATCCTTCTGAAAATGAAAATCATACCAAGTCATGTAAAATAATCTAAAATACAGTAAGTAATGTCAGGAGTTATCAAGGCAAATGCATGTATTTATCCTGCAATTCTAATAAGACAAAAATAATCCTGCAATTATAAGACAAAAATACTAAAAATTAGAAAGAAAGAAAGAGAGAGAGAGGAGGGAGGGAGAGAGAAAGAGAGGAGGGAGACAGAAAGGAGGGAGGGAAGGAAAGAAAAGAAAGAGCCACAGGAGTATGGAAGAGAACAAAAATGGAAGCAGAAGACCAATTTAAAGGTACATTAGAAATCCAGGCAAGAAAGGGTGATGTTTTGGACTAGGGAACTGGCCTCAGAAATGAAGAGACAGACATCATTATACAATGTGGAGGTAGAACCAACAGAATTCACTAATAAATTAGATGTAAGAAGTGAGGGTAGGCGGGACCAAGGACAACTCCCAGATTTCTGGCTTGAAGAAATGAATGGATAATAGTGGCATTTTAAGGGAGACTGATAGAGGCACAGGTTTTGAAGGAGAAATGAGAACTTTGTGTTCAAAAAATTTAATTAAGTTGGAGATGCCCATGAGACACACATCCATGACTCTATCTGGGGTCAAATAAAAATTTTAATAGGTAAAAGGCAACACCAACCCTTCTATTTCTTCTGGTACTTCTGATACTAAGCATGGTGTTCATATTTATACCTGTGAGAAGTAAAAATGGCTAGAAAACTTGGTTCATAGTTATCATACTGTGTTGAGAATTTCTACTGAATAGTAACCTGCTGGATGATGATGAACTTGGACTGAAGCACTCAGGACTTGTTTCTTGAGCATCCTTCTAAGCATAAGCCTGGCAAGTCGTTTCTTAAGCCAAAAACATGGGGGTGGGTAGTGTTCTGTTTCTTTTTAAATCATTAATTCTTCTGTCTCAGTAGTTGCTGCACACAGGTAGGAGTTGATGGGTGGACTTCTGAAGGAAGCAAACCAACCGATGAGCCAACTTACAGCAGAACTGCTCTCCGAAAATCCTCCAGCTGGAGAACCACTTGCCTCTACCTTTCTTTTCTGAAGATCGCAGTTCTCTATGCAGCTTTGGGGAGACTTTGAGAGTGTTTATCCAGGACATTTTCCAAAAGTGCCTTACAGAAGAACTTGCTATGAAGTTAAGTTGTGTGAAACTAACAGTGATTTTTCAGTGTGCAAGGGAGGCTGCAAATATCTCAGACATAACAAAAGCAAAATGAATACAATCTGTTTCCCATTTTTAGGATATTAATTCTAGGAAGAATTTTAAAGTTTGGAGTTTAAAAAGCCAAATGGATTACTTACACGGGTCTAGTTGTGGTCACAGGTATACAACAATCATAGCATTCTGGCCATTTTTACAACCCATTAATGGTTACTCTATCAATCAACACAATACAAATGATAGCTGAACTCTGGTCATTATGCTCATAAGATATAATGATTTTTTTTTAATCTTCTCACCTTAGAGCTGCTTTTGAGAATCGTGCTTCCAAGGTTTTTATATTTCTCTACCCATAAACCCCACATCTCCCACTGTAAAAAACTACTCCTGCTTGGATATTCCACTCCTCCAAAAATGTGATACGCGCTGGCATCAAAAAGGGCATGATCCACACTCCCTGCCTATCTCCCCAACCACACCACACCTCCTGCTATCTCTACATCACAGTTTTACACATTAGTGATGTATAAATAAAAAGTAGACAGGTTACGAACACCTGTGACTTGGGTCTTACTGACACTCTCCCTTGCCTCTAACCTGCTCACTCTGATTAGGCAAGTTATCATGTTGGGGCTGCTTTATGAAGAGGATTACATGGAAAAAAGTAGAGGGAAGAACGGGGGCCTCAGTCCAGCTACCCACGAGCAACTGGGTCCTGTCAACAACCACAAAAGTGAGCTGAGAAGTTGATCCTCCCTGGTCAAGCCTTGAGATGACTGTGACTCAGACCCAAAGGTCCAGTGAAGCCGTGCCTGGCTTGCTGGCCCAGAGAAACTGAGATAATAAATATGTGCTGTTTTAAGTCATGTTGGGCTAATTTGTTACTCAGCAGTAGATAACTAATTCACTCACTTGGCAGAGTGGTTAAAAGGGTAAAAAGAGGTCATATAAAAACTATCTAGTGAAATACCCAACACCAGAAAAACAAAGTGTAGTGTCAGCTGTATTCTTTCTCCATGTCTCTGTTTCTGCTACCACCACCATGATCTTGGCACTCATGGCCAATTCCTGCAATAGCTTTTCAAATTGGTTTCCTTGCTTTCCTTTGTTCAGCTGTTTAGCTTCTTTAAAAACAAACAAAACTTCAACAGCTTCCTGTTCCATAAAGACCACCAATCTGCCCCCCTCCTGTATTTCCATTAATTCTCATGATGCTCTCACACCTCTCCACTACACTAAAATTCATCTATTCATTGTAGTGCAAATATAGTTCACACATCTGCATTCTATTAACCTTGCTAATTAATTTTTACCCTTTTAGTATTCATTCCCTTTTCTCCCAAATTATAAACCACCACTATACTCTCCTTACCCAATCACTCTAATATTCAGGACCTCCTTCACTAAGTTTCTCCAAACCTCACCAACCCACATTGGTCTTTTTCCTCCCCTAAATTAATATTCATTTATTTGATATTCAAAATCACCTAGATATAAAAGAGGCAGAATAAACTTCACAAAGCATTGAGTTGAATAATTCACTTTACAGATAAAGAAACAAGGCCAGAGATGAGAGTGACTCAACCAAACAGTAATAGTTCTGGGACTAAAATTCAAGCCTCACAACATTCAGGTTATTCCAGTTTAAAAACATCTGCCCAGGAAGGAGAGAAAGGGAAAGGAAAAGGAATGAAAAAAAAAAAATTGAAATGTGTTATGGACATGTACCAACTCCTCACAAGGAATATGATCATTATATACTACAAACAGGTGCTAATAAAAACTAAAAATTGAAAAACAAATTAAAAAAAATTTGCCAACTGCCTACTATGTATGTAAGGCACTATAAAATTTCAACAGTTTTTACCAATAAGCCATTCATTTACTTAACAAAAAAAAAAAGTACTATTTACCAGATACGAAGAATAAAGACGTTACCCACAAGGAATTCACAACAGCAAGAGGAGAAAATGGGTCGAGCAACAATTACAATATGTTTTATATGAAGCTGGAAAGGAAAAAGAAGAAACTATATGCTATCTTTGGTCTTCCAACCATTCACTCACCTATTGACTCATTCACTTGATAAGGTTACATAGATTTTAAAAAAGATTACATAGATAAACAGATAAAATTCTTACTTTCTTAAAGACAGAAAGTAGAAAAAAATGTTACCTTGAAGCAAACGGGGGGCCCTGAAATGTCAATACTACCATTTAAAATGTTTTTCTAAAGGGGTAGAATAGATATTATGTTTAAAAAAAGAGAGAGAGAGATAGTATTCAAAAGAGAGGAGAACTAGATAGGGAAAAGGGGGATAAAGAAGAAGGTTAAAAGAAAAGATGAAAGGGGAAAAAAATGGAAAAGTGTAACTACACTTGTTGCAAATAGGGAGGGGTGGGTGAATGGAAGGGAGGGGAGGGGAAGGGGGGAAGAGGGGGGAAAACCAAGATGTATCATGTACAGGTACAAAATAACCATGTTGATTATGATCATTATGTATACAATGTACCAATACATGTTCTTGGTAAAAATAAAAAAAAATAATAAAATAAAATAAATAAAATAAAATAAAATGTTTTTCTAATACATCAAATCTGCAAAATTAGGGATTTGTATCTGAAAATACACATATATTGTCCTTCCTTCAGACTCTGTGTTTTGGAGTCAGAAAGTCCCTAAATATTACACAGTTTACAATTTATTTGCTGAGTGACCTTAAGCAAGTAGTTTATTTTAATTTTCTTATCTTTAAAATAGGAAGAATACACACTT
Source organism: Hystrix cristata (assembly GCA_004026905.1). Lineage (NCBI taxonomy): Eukaryota > Metazoa > Chordata > Mammalia > Rodentia > Hystricidae > Hystrix > Hystrix cristata. Next base: position 872 of record PVJO010024348.1, on the reverse strand, counting down.
TGCATGGTTATTTGTCAGAATTAAAACCTTAATAAATAATAGCTATTCTGTTTTTCAAGCCATCAATACAAAATAACATAAAGGTTGTGTTTGATAATTGAAACACATTCAATTTAATTAAGTAGGCATTGCATTGTCAAAATTATAAATAAAATTCCTCTAGTTACTAATTCTTCAAAATAAGTCTATTCCTTTACAAACTTTTCTAGAATTGTAATCACTGCTAAGTTCTTTTACTATTTTCAGGCAGCAATATTCTGAGAATCCACTGTATAGTAGTTGCTATGTGGAGAGAAATATAAAACTCTATATTTAAAAAGTTTAGAATACAAATGAGAATACAGAAGAACAGCTTTGTGCAAAGCAAGCAAATACATTCTTGTGGATTTAGTCACAAAGATTCCAGAAACGAATGCCAAGAATATAGTTCAACTTAACACAGGTAAGTTTAATCATCAGAACAAAGTGGGGTAAAAGTAAAAATCTTATACAGGCAATGCTTTATAGAATAGCAGATACCTTTTATGTTGACTATTTTAATAGGGCTTAAAATGTGTAATAATTCAGCAGTCTTCTGAGCTAAACTTATTTAAGCAGTCATAATTTCCAGCATTCTAATACATAAAAAATAGTTTTTTATGTATAGACAAATAGACGTATAGACAAATATACATAAAAAATAGTTTACTAATATTCTATGAAATGGTCAGTGTGTTATACCTCACTAGCAATTCATAGTTCAATAAAGTGTGGAAAACTGCAAAGAAGAATGTGCACTAATATAGCATTTACATCAATCTTTATACGTGCATCAGTAATACATCTCCTCAGATGATTTGTGTGTCTAATTTTCACTGCATAAAGTTGTACCT
>PVJO010024347.1:0-24523 GCA_004026905.1 Hystrix cristata | reverse complement strand
TTTTTTGTCTTTCAGGACCTATCTCGCACAATAAATTTTTCCTACTCTTAACCTCCATGTTCCTTAGAATTCTTTGACTTTGGAGAACAAGAACTCAGTGTATCTGACATCTACCAGGTTGGAAGTTATATTTCCCCCTATATCATTGGATTTATATTAATAATTGATATCTGCTTGGCCTTTTCTGACTTTGGCATCAAAGCATTATTGAGTTAATAAATTTTTTCCCTATTTTACCAGGGTATCATAAAACAATAAAATTATATATTTTTAAATCTGGTTAAAATTTTCCTATGAAACTATTTAAATCTGATTTTTTGTGGAAAAAAATATCAACTGTTCTCACAATTACATTTTTGTTAATAGAGTCAGTGTTACGTGATTTTTCTTTAGTTATTTATACTCAAGCATCCAATTTTCACATTTACAGCAACACTGAACAGAGGATAAAGAGACCTTCTGCATACCTTCTAGCTCCAGAGTGGTAGATCTGTAACAATTTATAAACTTACTTTGACACATCACCAAAAATCCATTGTTTACATTAAAATTTACTCATAGTGTAGCACTCTAAGGGTTTGAGCAAATATATAAGAATGAGTACTGATATAAAGTAGTTTCGCACCCTTAAATTTAACTATGATGTGCTTACTCCTCTTCTTTCTCTGATTACTCCAGACAATATTATCTTCATAATTTTTCCTTTTCTGTAATGTCATGTATTTGAAATCATCCAGTAGGCAGCCTTTCCACATTCATTACATTTTAAAAACTGTGCTACACTTGAATTTATATGCTTATCAATTGTCTATTTGTATTTTTAATTTTTAATTTTATTCATATATGTTTGTAGACCACAGTCCTTGTATTCATAATGGGGAATGGGTACACATACACACCTCATTTTGATCATTATGCCTGCCCTCAACCTCTGTTCTCCCCTCTCCCTCTTTCCTCAGATCCTCTTCCAATCTCCAAAATGTTGATCTTCCTGGTTTTTACTATTTCTCTTTTATTTTGTTCTTTAAATTTTCTATATTTTGGGCTTCTCATATAAGAGAAACCAGGCAATATTTATTGTTCTGTTTGATTTGTTTCACTTGGCATTATAGGTTCAAGATCCATCTATTTCTTACAAATAATTCAACTCTATCACTCTTTATAGTTGAATAGTACTCCATTGTGGAAATACCACATTTTATTTATCCACTCATCCTTTGGTGAGCCTATAGGCTGCTTCTATGATTTAGCTATTGTGAATTCTGTTACTATAAACATGAGTATGTATGCATCATTGTAATATGACGACTTTAATTCTTTCAATCAGTTGATTGTTTCTCTTGCTTGCAGAAGGTTTTTATTTGATAGAATCCTATTTGCTGACTCTTGATATTATATCTCGTACAATTGAAATTCTGCCTAGGAAGTCCTGGTCTTTGTCTATATTTTCAAGAGTTTTGTGATTTTTCTTTCTTTTCCTGTAGCAAATTCAGTGTTTCTAATTTTATATCTATGTCTTTGATCCATTTGATTTGACTTTAGTCAAAGGGTGAGAGATATGGATCTAGATTCATTTGTCTGTATAACCAGTTTTCAAAGTTTCATGTGTTAAAAAGGCTATCTTGTCTCCATTATGTTATTGGCCCTTTGTTAAAATCATATAGCTGCCAGTCTGTGGGATTATTTCTGCAACTTCTTTTCAATTCCATTGGTCAACGTGTGTTTTTGTGTCAGTACCATTGTTTCCATTGTCAGAGCTTGATGTGTATCTTGGGGCTAAAATTTAGCCATGAAAAACTACCTATAATATCTATATGCATAAAACTTTAATTAGAAAGGACAATGCTTTAATTCGTATTATGAGATTATAATGAATCTTAAATTGTTGTCTATATGAGTAAAGGCTACTTATATTTCTGTAGTTCAAATGTCCTAAAATATTTTTGATATTCATAAATGTGTTGAATGTCATTCATTTTCTCAACTGCATTGATTATAATGTAGAGAAAAGAAAAGTTACCTGTGATATATAGATTACTCTTATTTCCACCTTTTTAGGTTATAGAGAACAGAGGCAGTTATATATCATCATTATGCCTATATTTGTAGTAAAATATCTTGTATTCAAGTATGGTAAAAAGTTAGTCTAAATAACGGTCTGTCAGGCATGATTTTATTTGTTCTTACAATGATATTCGTCTTTATTCCAAAAGACAGTTTCTTATTTTATTTCTATTTAGCAATTTAAATTTGATCTCACTCTTTTGTTTCATTTACCTTCTGCTATATGCATATTTAATAAGCAGTAAACTTTATTTTGTATTCATTTCTACACTAGTAAATATCGTAACACTAAATGACTAAAGTGGACTGTTTGGCTATTGCTCAGAACAGAGTAGATTATATCCCTCAGTCTATATTCTACCAGTAAATGATACCACTATTCAGAATTCTGTTATTTATTTTGTAAATATCTATTCATGTATACAATAGGAGAAGCAAAATAGCTTTCCCTCTGTGGACCATACTCATTTCACATATTTTCAAATTAGATATTGTAAACACAGAAAAGAGCAGAAACTGTTGCCATGAAAAAATCCAGGCCATAGTTCCATCAAATTAGCTTTTGTTAAATATGATATTGTAGATTTTTGGTATTTGAATGTTGCACCAAAGATATAAAGAGATACAAAAGAAATGAGAAAGACTGAATGCACTTTATAGAAGTTCACATATTTTTCTACACTTTGATTTCTATCATGTGAATATTTTCTAGCCCAGGAAATAATGATTGAATTAGGTAATTATGCATAACAAAACTGACAATTTTACAGTCTCTGCTTCCTAGTTATTATTTTTCTTTTTCTTGGAATGCATTTGCATATATGTTCTCAAGGCAAATTTCTAACACTTTTTCAAGATTCAGATCAAATAGTCTGTACTCTAAGGATCCCTTGCTTTTTTCTTGAAGTAATTGATTTTTCCATTGCATCACTGCAGTAGCTCAACTGTAATGTTTGCCAAAATCTTTTTCATTTGCTAGACCAAAGAACTACCCTGATTTGTAGCCCCTACGCAATAATTGGCCAGAAATCATTGTTGCTCATCTTTGCCTCATAGCACCCAATCAGAGCCTCACATATGTTGGATGCTGCGTTTTGTTGATAAACAAAAAATTAAATGGGTAAGTGTAGCATCATCCTAAAATAAGAATAGTGGGCATCAGTCAAAAGTTTTATAAACATATTAAATATTAATTATTTCATTCATTATACAGTAGAGAAGTTTTATTCAATGTAATATTAATAACAAACTCTTTTATACCTGGGACAGTGCTAAATACAATATGTCACCTAATCATGAAAACCTCAGAAGATAGTATCAACTGTACTTAGACTTTAGATGCAAAATTACTGAGATGCAAGATTACTAGAGTAAGTCTAAACAACTTACTCTAAAATCTACTTACCTCGCTATCTATCATTTATTTCTACAATAAGCCTAGATAATCTAACTCCAAAGCCACTGCATAAAAATTACTAACGTAAGTGGAAAAGACACAAGACTACCTTTTAAAATGGGTTTAGCCATGTAACATGTCCTGCATAGTACACGATCTAATATTAACAACGACCACTATTTATATTTTCTAAAAGTAATATTATACATGAAACAATAAAATAGAGACAATGAAAACTATATATTTACATTAATAAACCAATCTGTTTAAATAACTAATTAAAAGTCATCAAATAACATAGATTAACACGGCCTGAAGTAGAATCTTCCAATAAAACTAAATTAATAAATCTAATATTTTTTATTAAGCCCTTAATACATATTCTCTATGGTACTTAGTTTTAGAGGACAATGATATGGAGGAGAATTAAAGAGATTATCTCTATTTTATAAGTGAGTCATAATCTCATCAGTTAGCTGCAACATATGCAAATGGAAAGAATTAGTGACTAATATAGAATCTGCACATTCCTTGGACTTTTCACTTGCTTACCCCACCCATAATTTCCACTGATTATTACATTTTCTCTTTCAGATTTCATGTTAAATGTAGCTGCTTTCAGAGTGCCTTCTTTAGTCCTTAATATAGGTTATGAAATATTATTTTGATTTTATTCATAATATCACTATCCATAATCTAATGGGAGTATTTATCATATCACATTATACCCTCCTTATTTCTTTGTGTTCCCTTTAAACCAGCATTTCTTGATGACAGATATCAGCTTGTCCAAAACTCTCCACAGTATCAAAAAAGCTCTATTTGACAGATATTATAGAATCAATGCAAAAAATAAAAACTATAAAAAAGAACAAGAGAGGACTTTTTCAAGAAAAAGTCCAAATTTTTGTCTAATTAAAGCTGAGAATATGCTTAGATATTGGGAAACTAAGAAATGCATTATAAAGAGCAGTGACAGGCAGGTTTTAGATGGGAAAAGTTCTGATAATAGACACCAGTATAATATACAGGTAAGCAGTACACACTGTGTCTACATAAGAAAAAATTTTAGTAGCCCTAATGGATTGTTTGGAGCAGAGAAAGCCTGAAACTATATATAACAGAAATAACTAAAGATGGGAGAAATTCAGGTATTACATGTCATTAATACAGGTGAGATTTACTGAGGGCTTACTGTGTACTATAATGTTTTACAAAGATCAACTTATTTTCTTGAGATAAGCACAATTATTAGTCTAATTTTCATGGACAGAAACATGATGTACACTAGCTGTATGATAGCAGGCCTCAAAAATAATTTTCAATGAGTCCTCCCTCCTAATAGTAAAACCCACGTGTAATGCTTCCCTTTAAATTTGGGTTGGATTGACAGACTTGGAACAACACCACCAGCAACAAATAGCAAAACATGTCAGAAGTTATCAAATCTTACTCAAGACTAATTTCAAAAGGCTGTAGTTTACCTCTTGTAGGCTTTCTCTCTTGTTCTATTTGTATCACTTGCTCTTAAGGAAGTTCATTTAGGGGCAAGCCAGTGTAGTTTGAAGCAGACCTTTAGACAGGCCATGACAGTGAACATGGAAACAGAACTTGTCAGTCTTACTGTCCTCCACAAACTTTAAATTTATTACCCATCTTTAGTATAGTCTTCGGAGTCAGAAATACTTAGCTAAGCTGCTCTCAGTTTCCTGATACATGGACTGAAAAAAAAAATTGAAGATAATTTTTTTTTGTTTCAAGCTACCAAATATTGTAAGCTACTGAACTGTTACACACAATGGAAAGCTATGTGACATTGAAAGGATTTTAACCCAGACTTCAACAAATACATACACACACACACACACACACACACACTCACACACTCACACACACACACACACACATACATAGATAGAGATAGATATAGATATAGATAAATATTTCCCTTTTATTTGGTCTAATGTACAATTGTGCTGAACTGTTATAATGAAACCAATGTATCTGGGGTTTTTTGGGGGGTAGTCCTGGGGATCAAACTCAGGGCCTTGCACTTGATAGGCAAGTACTCTACTACTGAGGTAAATCCCCAACCCTAAGATACCTGATGTTAAAAGCTTCAATTCTCCTTTAAGAAAACAGTTCTTATAGCTGCTTTTGTTTTTGCTATTGTTGGAAGATTGGTTGTGTATGGTCGATATGGAAAAATAATTGAACATAATAATAGAACTGTTAAGGTAATCAGTTATGCCAATTTAGTAATCATGCATTTGTTAAAGAATTTTCAGGCATCAACTAACTCATAAGTTGAAAGCACTACATTCCTCAGTCCTTTACTTTTTCTAGTCAATCACTTTTTATATACAAAGCTGAAGCCTGTTTTCCTTCATTGTTTTTCTCTCCACTGGAGGAAAGACATTAAATTCTCAATCTTGGCTTTCTGGAAGGGATTTTAAAAATGGTAGAGAATTACTAAAGATTTCTGAAATGACCTTCTCAGTAAGGAGGAAGATAGTGAATGAAATCTAATACTTCTGATACCCATAAGCTTTCAAGGGGAGCTTTCTAGTTTGACTAAATTGAAATAGGCTAGAGTCTATGGGAATTTTTGTTTACGATCTCTGCTAACTGTTCTAATATGCATCTGGCATATCTGGAAACTTTTTAGAATTTCTTCCCTCTGAGTGCAATTACTTACTGAAGTGAAAATCTTGCCAACATAAACTCCTCGGTGGTTTCTTTACCCTTGAGACACATGATGAAGCTCAATGTGGCAAAACCTGTGTTCTGTTTTTCAAAAGATAGACAATTTATATGGTTGGAATACATAACTCTTTCTAAATGTATAAATCCTTTCCCCATGTGAGTGGAAGCCCATAAATGACACGTTAAATACTGAGTGAATTGGGCCCAGTGGTGCTCTGTCGTTCTGCCATGCATAATAATACAACATAATTTATCTTGCTTGTCTCTTACAGTGTAAGTAATATATTTAAGAGACACTTTAGGATGCAGAAAGAAATATGATTTATGTTTACATGCATTTGGGAAAAAATAAAAAAAATAAGATGAGAAAAATAAAGAAAACATGGAAATATTTTAATAGTAAACATAGTTTTTCCTGAAAATAACGTTAGCAAGGCCTATTTTATTGTTTTAAAAATGCATAATTGTACAAAAACTTTGCAAATTTAGGTTATGTACACACATTAAAAACACAAAAATGTCTCCTTAAACATTGCTTTAAGGAAAACTTTTATGAGTTTATTGTACCTAAAATGCAGATAATATCAAAATATTTATGACCATAAACATTTCATAATATATTAAGGAATACAAGATAGGAAGTTAAAACTCTAACATTAGATAGAATTGTATAATTTTAAAAAAAAATTAGGTATTGGAGAAGACAGAAGAATCCAAGATTTATAAGATCATTTTCATTTAAATTTTATCAGTTTTCTTAAGCTTATTTGACATGAATTTGACTTGCAAATAGGCAGCTATTTTTTTTAAATAAAAAGGAAGGAAAAAGCATAATCAATATTGTAAGGATTTACTATATCTCAGACACAACATCAAACAAACTCATAATCATTACCATTTGCTATTCAACTACTGTAACAACACTCTCACAAAGTTGTTACTAGCTGCAATTTACAGATGAGGAAACAGATTAGCTATCCAGTAAGTCCTTGAATGACTCTCATTCCAAGAGACTATTTGTAAATCAGACTTGTTTGTAAGTCTGACAGAGTGAGTCTTATAGACCCTCAATACAAATATACAACGTATATTGCTTTGCACATCCTAGCAGTTCCCTCCACATCACCACTTCTTTTCCTCTTGCTTCTGGAAATTCCGGGCTCTGATTATATTCCTGAACATTATCACACTGTATAGTAAGCACACCACAACATAACTGTAATAATGTCTTGCAGAAACATGAGCTAATTCTGAGATTTGTTCACATCTACGAATGTTTGTAATGCGAGATCTGCTTTAGTCTGTGAAAATTTGCAACTGAAATGTTCAAAAGTCTGGGACTTACTGTAGTCAAGTAGTGATAAGTAGTTATTAAGTGATATGGTCCAAAAGAGAAGTCCATTTTCTTAGATTTTAAACCTTTCCCATTGCCTTGATTCCGTACCATGAACTTTTATTTAGGTAAAGGGGATGTCTTTTTTTCCAAAGAATAGGTTATTTTTTGTAAAAGAAGCCCATATTTAAAGAAAAAAGAAAAAAAAAAAACTATCATACTTAATTGTGAGAAAATTTCCTTTTTTTTTTATAAAAAGTAAATGAAAACTATACATTAATTTGTGTTCTCTGTCTTACTTTTTTATGTGGAATAACCCTTCCATGGGGACTTCCAGGGATTTTAGCTTTTTTTTTTTTTTTTTTTGACTGTATTAAAGTCCCTGGACATGATAGTTTTTGTTTTGTTTTGTTTTGTTTTGTTTTTAGATGAAATATCACTTCAATGTAGGTGAGTACGTGAAGCAAGTACCATATACTGAATCAGTGTTCTAATTGTATGTAAAATATGTCATATTTTATGAAATAATGCTGAATGTAAAACAAATAAAAAGAGATGCAACAAGCATAATATATTCATAAAGCCTCAAGGACAGAGATGGAAAAGGGATGTTGAGCAGTGTGTCAATATACTACACCATTCCTTCACGGAGTTATTTTTGTGTCCTATTGAGAACTACCAATAATTGTAGAAAATGGTTCTCATGGCACTGTAACACATAAAGAGAACATGAAGCAAAATTTCTTAATTTTCTAAAATACTTTCATGGAAAAAGTGAAGAGAATCGCAAATCCTAGCTGATCAGGAGCACCACCTTGAGAACACTAGTGCATTATCATCAGTGGTGCTAGCAAAGACTTCAGTGTCTGAGGGTAATAGAGTGGCACCCAGCAGATGGTGAGTACCATTGTGTATGCTGTGAAATCCAGCCAGGCGAGAGTAGACCTCAATGGCAGAAGTTGGGTAAAAATATGTCATCAGATGGATAACCAACTCATATATGAACATATGCAAGATAACCCCAATATTCCCAAAAGAATTTTGTCCAGAGAGAGTTGATAAAGTAGAAGTAAAGAGAAATGAACAGTAATCTCTTCTGATAGTGTATAGGCATGAGGAAATTTGGAAACTAGATTAAATAATATGAGAAAAAAGATATATATATTTTTTCCAGTATGTATACATTACACACAACTGAAACTATAAAATGTTAAGTATTAATATGACAATCGTGTGTCTGTAGTCAGAATTTTATGATTATAATAGCTCTCATAATTTTCAATTTTCTTTTTTTTTTTCAGAGAGAAAAGGAATGGCTTGAAATATGTCCCTTCATGCTTTTCAATCAATAGACTCTTGCCAAAACAACAGTAACAGTAAACTGATTTAGATCAATCCCTGGGAAACTGTGTTGTCCTATTGATCTGTATATCAAGCAATGCATATTTTTCATGCTTCCTATTTTTAAAACAGCCAGAAATGTTAATACACTCTCTCTAGTTATATTCTTGCTCAGAATGGTCTTTTCCTTAGCTTAACTGAACTCCAGGCTGACATATTATTGACTTTAGGACCCTGATCTCTTTTTTCTTAGTGTTTACTTTAGAAAATCTTTCATTGTAAGTCTTTTCACGCTTCCTTTAAAACATAAGCCCCTTTAAAGTTTTCCTGCAAGCTTTACATGTCCTGAAAAAAGACAAAGCTTACTTTTCCTTTGGATGAAGCCAGGTATCAAAAATAGATGGCTTGCTGATGGTGTAGCTCAGTGGTTGTGTTCCTAGTTAGCACATGCAATGTCCAGAGAGGGAGAATAGAAAGGGAGGAGGAGAGACTGGACCCAGGGAAGAGAAAGGAAAGAGTTCATCTATGACCTATGATTCTTCCAACCTAGTTGCAGAAACCTGCCAGCTTTTTGTCAACTGAAGGTGAGCTCAGATTAATAGAGTTCTAGCCTCTCCACCCTACTGCAAGAGCTTTAAAATCTCCCTCCCCTACCTGTGCAAAAATATCAAATACATACATACATACATATATATATATACACACACTCACATTCATAACAATTTGAAGTATTTGGGTAAACTTCGTTTGTATAATTTTCAAACTTTTGTTTAATTTGCCCAATTTCTTAACTTTCAGCTACGTACAGCTAGTTTCCCCCACCTTTTCTCTCTCCCCCTTCCCTCTCCATGTCTCTTCTCCCCCTCCTTCCACCTCCTAGTAGAAAAGCATAAGAATGGAGAATAGATATGCCCAGTTTACAAACAGTTACCATTTCTTAGCAAAAGATGCTTGTTGTATGGGGAAGTATTAGGTAAATGGATACAAGATATTTTTAAAATAATCTATAAATGTAATTGTCCATGTTATGTTTTCCTTCCATCTGCCAAGTTAAATTAAGAACGGCCTCGTTATATAAGTCCTCAAGGAAAGTACATTAAAAGTGAATAAAAATATTCAAAAAAAAAAAAAAACTAAATGATGGTTTAACCCAAAATTTAAAAACATTTCCTAGAGTCTAGAAATGAGAAATTCAATGACAAAGGTGAGTATGTCCTCAAAAATCTGCCCCATGAAACTCCTGGAACACTAGCACCCTAAAATACTATAGAAAAATATATTCTCTTATCAAATATTTTTTCAAAAATGCTGCATATCATGTTAACGTGAAGGCTCAAATTGCACTTTAAGTTTATAAAACCTGAGTATTTTTCAATATCCATAAGAATTTAACTCAATAATTTCATTTTCTTCCCTAAGAAATTTTTCTATTTTTTTTTTGTGATTCTCTTTCCAAACTCATTTAATACAAACAGCTAAATATATTTACATATGCCTTATCTACACATGTCATAATATCGTCTTAATCTATATTAAGGTTTTATGCTTTTTAAAAATCTTGGTTATTACAATCTTCTATTTAGCTGCAGAACTGAAGATGAAAAGAATAACTAGTACACATTTACTCGTATTGTATGTTTGAGAGCTAAAACACATGAGTACCTAGAGATCCCTACAGGAAATCTATTCAAGTTTACTAAAATTCTTTTGATCTTTAATATTATCCTAATTGAATTTTTAAAGTAGGATTCAGTACATTATTACTATTAAAGACTTTTATCAGTTCTACATTTCTCCCAAAGCAAAGCCCAATTATTATAAAATGATGCTTAGAATCTTTTCTTTCCTTCCTCCATTCATGCCATGTATCCGATCCATTCCCGTTTCTCCAAGATATACCGAACTGTTTTTATTTCTTTCCTTTCTCAACTGTTGCAAGCCACCACTTCCTCTGTCTGATGCCCTCCCAAACTCTTTCCCTTGAAACATTTCACTGGCTCTGTAAGGCCCAGTGTGTACACTGTAATGTCTTAGAGTGTGAAATGTGTTAAATATTCGGCTCAATATTTCATTGGAATAATGACCTGCAAAGAACCTGGGAAACTAACCTGCACATTTTCTGTACTATTTTGCAGTCTGTGGTTGTGTGCTTAGAAAGAATTTGGGCTATAGACATCAATTCTACTCCAAATTTGAACCCCCATACACCTCAAAAGACAAGATTATATTTCTGCTGATTTTTTTTTTTCAGGCAATCTTCAGGGAGCATCATTTTTCTTGGAGAAATATTAGCACGGTTGCAAGGCCTAGTCCTTGGCTCCCGGGCTGGCACATGCATGGGACATTGGATCTGCTGGTGTGGATGATGGCAGGCATTTAGTGGTGCTAATACTGGCTACTGTAATTGTCTGTTTCTGTGTGTGTTCTAACTGTGTGAGTTGCAAATTGGTGCTAGTTCCAACCGTTATAGCTGAAGTGTCGCAAATAGCCAGGAAGATTTCTAATCATGGAAGAGGATGCCTTTAGTTCACAGGTCTGTAATGTGGGTTGACAGCCATTCCTAAAAGCTGAACACATTATGTTTCTTCAGGCCTCCTAAAGATTTAGCATACAACTTAAACAGTGATCAAGGCTCTTTCTATTTAAACTAGTCAAAGTGGATTCGTTCTGTGCAACTGAATTCTGACCTTTAAAAATGTCGTGTCCTCTGTGAATTCTCTCTAATACCCTTGGCATTTAGCTGTTTCTCATTGTACACACTAAAAGAATTTATTAATTTCTGTTTTTATATTTGTTCTCTACAGGGAGATCTTACCAGGTAGTATGATTGCTACATCTGTCTTCTGTGTTCTTCGGAAGAAGACTTTTTTTGTTGTTGTTTTTGTTCTATCTTTTCTTTGAGGGATTTGCTCTTTTTAAAATTCATCTAAATCCCTTATGATTCACCTCTCCAGTGGACTTTAAAATTCGTGTATTTAAATTATCTGTTTTCTCTTGTGAGAGTGCGAAAAATCTTCTCTTGTCAATTTCTACATTCTAAGCAAAATGATAAAATATTCTTCCTTTTATAATTACTTGTTTCCAACAATTATCAGGGAAATATTTCTATATGTTGTATATTATATTCATTTTTAATTTTTTATACTTATATGTGTACTTTCCCAGGTATTTAATGTAAAATGTAATAGAGTCACATAAATTTGTGCCAAATAATGTTTTCTGCCTGATTTGAAATTCCATTTTTACCTTGGCCCGTGAATGAGCATCTACTCAGGGCATTCTTTTCTGCTTCAGGAGGTCTCTGTTCTGACAGTACCGTTTTTTTCTTAATGGTAATATCCTGCCATCATATTCATTTTTCAAAAATTTCCATGGTCTACTCATTTAACACTTTTTTCTTGGAAGGCTATAGAATTAATTTTAACAATATCATCGGCATTATGCAAAATGAGTTGCAAACGTTAAGTGTATTCATATTAAGAAATTAAGTATGGGAACAAATTGTAACTTTTTATTTTATCAGAGTTTCTTTTGGTTTCATAATATAATTTAATATTTTTAGTTGTATGTATTCTTAATGATTTTTTTTTGATCACTATACTTAGTAGCTTGTATTTTTGAAAGGACATTTTTAAAAAACATTCCATGTTATTTGGTAAATATTATGATATAACTTTATTCTATTGACTTTTTAAAATACATATTAATGAATTCACTTTAAAATGAAAAATATGTACATTATTTTATTAAAACTCTACTAACTTTAGTAGGATAATCACATATATATCCAGTTTAATTAATTTTATATCATTTTAACTACAAATATCATTTGTCTATAAATAAATAGGTTGTCGAGAAGTTTATTTACTTTAATCTGTTTTTATGAACTCTTTATGGATTTTTTCAGTTATTTTTGTTTGCTAATGAATTGTTTGATATTTATCTTACATGATTTTTAAAATCAATTTCCTTTTTGCAGTTTCTAATATTTCATTACATTTTTACTGGCGTTTCTTAACCTTTGGTATACACATTAGGCATTATTAACAATTTTTATTAAGAGAGCAAACAAAGAAATATCCTAATTGTTGATGACAAGATCCATTACTAGTTTTTAATTTTATCAGATCCAGGTGGAAGATTTCATATTATTCTAATAAAATGCCATTGTTGAGAAAATTTTGGTTTTAATATTTCATAGTAGTAAATAAAATTATTTCTTATATTAATTGATAGCTTCTACTAATGTAATATCTTAAAAATGTTAGATGCTATTTTTCTATTACTATATAATTATGACTTAATTTTATTCACTCTCTTCAATTTAGGAATGTTTTATATATCTATGTAGTTGTAGTTGTTTGGCTAGTTTTAAAAGAAATTATAGTACTATCACATCATCTAATTATAAAATACAGTTTATATTTTCAATATTTATTAAGAAAATGTAATTGCTTGAATATAGTCCTTTTATTTATAAATAGTACCTTCAATTTTGTCATTTTTTAATTATTTTGGTTTTTTATTTATTTTTTAATTATTTGTTTTTGTTTTAGTACCTTCAATTTTGAAATAATGTAAGATTATCTCCATTTTTAATCAAATTTAAATTGTAAGTTAAATAATAAGAATGTAAAATATAGATATACATATCTACATAAAGTATCCTTTTTTCAGAAAATCCATGTCAAAGATAGTAAGATAATTAAAATTGTGGTTTAATAATCTTTTGAATTTGTGTTTATCCTGATGTATGTTACATGTGATATTTGATGGAAGAATGCTATTCTGAATCTAGATTTTATTTTTATTAATAAATGATATCCTATTTGGTTTAAATGTAATTATCTTTTATTTTCAATATTTCTACTATAATGTAATATTTACTTTATATGTCTAATAAAAGTCTGTACATATATGTGTATATCTTTTTGTCATATCTGTGCTTTTAACTAGTGCCACTAATTTTTTATATGTGCCTCATAAGAAATAGAATAACATTGTTTTAATACAATATTTGACATTTTGACTTCATATTCTAATGTTAATATGACCATTGTTATGTGCACCAAATTTTGTCTTTGGTCACCTTTTAGGTTTTCTGCTTTATTAATATTTATTTTTTCTCTTTATTTCAAATGTTAACCTTAGTTTTACTATTATTCTTATTGTTTTATAATATAACAGTTGGAACAACTAAATGTTATTAATTTAGATCAAAATCTCTGAGCCTATATTCCTCTAGTTTGAATATGAACTAGCTAGCAAGTTTGTTATCCTCCACTAGCCAGCCAAATTAAACAGGGAAATCAGCATGTTTTTACACCTTTCCATTCTCCTTTCACTTTCTTGTTTTCCTTAATTAAATTTAGGAATTTAAAGGTGGATATAATCACTATTTAAGTGTTTTTATTAATATACACTTTCACCATTAAGTATTTATGGAATCTTATTTTGTTTAATAATGAAACCTATAAAACTCTTGTACTGATTAATGATGCAATAAAAGCAAATCCAGGATGCCAATATTAAAGCTTCACTCATACTGACCTTCCTAATTATCACTTTAAAAATTCAAGTTTTTGTATCACACAGTTATTCTTGAAATTAACATGAGGTTTATGCCATGACATTTGCATACTGTTTTAGAAGCCCAAATAAATTCATATGTTTAATTTCATTAAATTTTCCATAATTGTTAGCACAGGAGCAAAAAAGTTAAAAAGTTACTTTAAAACACACACTCCACTCAGTGTCACATAGATAACAGTATTAATTTAGTATACATTTTTATTTTTTTGCTCACTGATTCCTTCAGTTCTGTGATTTACAAAGTAAAATCTATTTTGTGTTTCTTTTTCAATACATTTATGAAAAAATTACTCTTGGAAAACAGATTAAAATAGCAAAAAATTTATTTAGGTGACTTCTATCATCACCATTAAATGTTCTAAAAATATCTTCAAATACAGTTAACAATATTTGGAATTTGGTTAACTTTATTTTCAATTATAAAGACAAGAATTTAATAAATAGAGAGGGTGGTAGGAAACTTTGAAGATGATGGATGTTTCTGGCATAGATTCTGGTAATGGATTCATGAGTATATCCTTATCCTCAAACTCTTCAAGTTGTATACACTAAAAATGTATATCATCAATTATATCTAAATAAATAGCTTAATAAGATAGAAAGGAAGCTTTCTATTTGTAGGAAGCTCTGCAGTTTGGGAATGAAACAAACTGGACTTTCATACCAGAGTGGAAAATTGGAGATTCAACTGCATATTTATTATCTATATAATTCTGTACAGTATGTAATCTCTATTGCTTCTTTTTTCCCTCAAATCGGTTAACTACAATAGATATGGTAGCTAATTTACACAAATACGTCAAGTATCACTATGCTGAAGAGACAAGGAAAATGCTGCAAAACTTCAAAGTTCTCTTTTCATCTACTCTGTGCAGCTCTCTTTTCTCTTGTTCTCTATCTTACAAATTCTAGCTCCCTTGAACATTCTGGTTTTCACTTCTTTGGCCTAAGCTTAAGAAGGATGCTAAGGGTTAGGAGCATATCTCTGTGGCAAAGTGCTTGTCTAGCAAAGTGCTTGTCTGTGGTTCAATCTCTGGCACAGAGGGAGGAAAAAAAAAAAAACCAAGAAGAAGGAGGAGAAGAAAAAGAAGAGGGAGACAGAGATGGAGGGGGTAGGGGAGGAGGAGAAGGAGGGGGAGAAGAGAAGAGGAAGAAGAAGAAGATGACAAAAGAAGAAGAATGAGAAGAAGAGAAGGAGAAAGAGAAGGAGAAGGAGAAAGAGAAGGAGAAAGAGAAAGAGAAGGAGAAGGAGAAGAAGAAGAGGAAGAGGATGAGGAAGAAGAAGAAAAGAAGGAGGAGGAGGAGGGGAAGAAGAAGAAAAGAAATACCTAGCCACCACTTGAGTCTAATGTCCGTAAGCTGTAGCCTGGAGCATACACTGGTCTTTGTTATCACAAATGTATCTTGAAACTCACCCTCACCCCTTAATACAGTTTTTAAAAATTGAGAAAAATTTAGTTTCATCCATACTAATTAAAGCATAAAGCCACAATGTAGTTGACAAATAATAGAATCACCTTGAAATCTTTAATAATTTTTACAATATGAAAAAAATAGCCTCGATGACTTAGATCTAGCACTGGTTTCATAAATATTAGTTTGGAGAAATACAAGGCTTGAATGACAATAATAATCCTATAAACTTTCAGAAGAGTGCAGATTTCTTTTTAATCTTGTGATATAAACTGTGGTATTGTGATATCAAGAGAGATATGGAAGTTAGAAAATGAGAAAACATGAATTACAGTAATAAAACAACTGTAGAAAACAGAAGGTTCTTCACAGGGTCATGAGTAGCTCCATTCAATTTCAAATGTAGAAAAAGCAGTTGTAGCCAAGAGTGGAACATGATGAAAGAAAACGTGTTTCTGTGGGGCTGGGGGTATGGGCCTTGAACAGTGACCTAAGGATTTAAGATTTTATTCACAGGCAGTGAGGAACAAAATGGGTAATGAAGCAGAAAAGTAGCTAAATTAGAGCTGCAGCCTCCATTGTATTTATAAGTACAATTAACTTTGATTACATTGTGCCTTGTTAGTATAATTAAGCTTTTTAACCTGGGTTGCTGAGCAGAGTCAGAGAAAATTACACCATTGTTGGAATTAGCACCACAAAATTTTACGTTCCTTGATTTCAGCACTGTCATGAAGAGTATCATCAATGCCGCTTGGCAATCCTTTACATTTCCCTAGTTGACAACTGTCTTCTTACCCCAAAGGCTGTACAAAACGGTCAGCATCAAGCTACTGTTCTTTACGTAGAAATAATAAGCGCTCCATGCCTAGTTCACAAAAGCCCAAGTTTACATAAAACAAAAGAAAACTTTAACGTAATCCGCATACAATAGCAGTTGAACCTTAACAGGGTAGCAATTGTAACAATTTTAATGATAATCTCAACTATATTCTTTTTGAAGAAAGTATAACTAGTTAATATATAATGTATGAGCAAAGCTATTCCTTGACTGCTTTGGCTATTTTTAATGAAAGACGTGTTTCTATCTAGCATCATAAAAAAGGAACTTAAGAGAAATAGAATGATACAACCTCCCTTGTGACATAATTGAAGAATAATCAGTGTAAGCACTGAACTGATACAAATAGAGGTAAGTTTTGTAACTTTGACACCAAGTAAATTATGGAGATTTGCCACACTCTTTAGTGGGTAGCAAATCATACTTTTTTTTAAAGACTATAAAACTAATTAAGGACCCTGCAAAGCCACAAAGTTTTTTTCCAAATTAAAAATATTGCAATTATATTAAAATATTTCACATTTCAAATGTGCTTTATTTTTTCTTTCTCCAGGATATAGAAAGAGAAGATGACGTTTTACCTACTGATTTTCTGTTTTATAATTGAACAATTTTATAAGTAGTAAGTCATTTTAAAGCAGAAGACCTAAGGAAACTAAAATTGCCCAGTGAATTCTTCAGAATATAATACTTTTCTTCTTCAGCACTCCCTCCCCTATTTAGAGGAGTTGGTGTTACATGTGATGCGATATGATGGAGCCAGGTAATACCACAGCATCCTTTGCTCCTTCTCTGTGCTATGGCTACAACCATCCTCCATCATAAACACAAAGGCCATTATCCCTCTGCATCTCAGGAAGAAGTGTCCTTTGCTCTTTTGCATCTCTAGCAATAATAACTGAGAGACAAGAGCAATAATAAAAAATTCATGTAACTATTCTGGTGAAAATATAAGAACAATAAAGTGACAGATGGGGCAAAATTTCTTACCTTAAGATCTCTATTATTCATCCTTTTACTTAAGTATGGCAGGAATAATATGTGGAACCAAAATAGACCCTGGCCTCAGCAGCTAGGATTTAAATAATGAAAACTTACTGACACTTTCATTTTGAACACATTAAAAAAAATCCAATTAAACTCGGTGAGGAGAGACATCAGTTCCCTTGGGTCCATACCCAGAAGACAGATTGCTAGGTCATATGGTAGTTCTATGTTTAATATGTGTGAGAGCCTCCTCGTTGTTTTCATAATGATTATATTAATTTACATGCCTACTAAGAGGGTGTGAGGATTTCCTTTTCTCCATATCCTTGCTAATGTAGGTCTCCTAACTTTGATAATAGCCATCCTAATAGAAGCGAGGTGATACCTGGGAGGGGACGTGATTTGCATTGCTCTGGTGATCAGTGATTATGAGCTTAAAAAACATTACCTGTCAGCTATTTGAAGGTTTTCTTTAGGTAAATGTCTGTTCATATCATTAATTTGCAGGAAAGTCTAACGATGTTTTGATAGGTGACTGCAACCCTTGCTTTTACTGCTAGTAATGGACACTTTCTGCTGACTGACTGTACTCCTGGAAGTGACTTCATAATCTGGTTCCATCCCTGCTCAACTTTGACCTCAGGGACAAGTCATCCATGGGGGGTTTAGAAGGAAACAGACATCATTCTCCTGGTAATAAGCCCAACCTCAAATCCAACTATTGGTAATTTTTAAGACACTAAAGCCCTCATCCATCACTTCCTCTTGGACCACATAGACACAGGTATAGGACAGAAAAAGTTCCATTTGTATATATGTATGATTTAGCATGTATAATATAATACCATATCTCTTTATACTTATCTCTATATCAATTATAAAAATTGTTTCTGGTCTAATTAATCTATATAAAATTTCAAGTGAAATATTTAATTTGGGAAGATTTCCCAGAGATCATCTGCAATACAAATTTAATGTGTGGGAAGAAACAAGGATTTTAGACACTGCCTGTGTTGCATACTTTCTTTCATTTTGAAATGGAGATCGGTGTCAGGGAAATTTTCCCTGAATTCTAGTAAAATCACTTGAAATGATAGATTGTGAATATTATACCACAAGACTGTGGACCCATTTAACGTCATGGTTCCTGGGCTTAGTTATTTGCATATCAAAATCGTTTGAGTTTTCCTCCATGACTCTAACACACATAGTGATATTATGTCTTACCCTTAGGGTAAAAAAAAAAAAGAGCTAGTGTGTTTTCATTCTTTTGATTTTTTTTCTTTTATTTATTTTTACTACATGCAACCATTCAGAGTTATCAAGGAAGATCTTTGTATTATTTATTTTCACAAGCTCGCCAGTTATTTTTCCAGTGTGTCCTCATCCAATTCTCATACAGAAGGACCTCTGTTTGGTTCACTTATAATACTCCATAGTATCTGTGATGCATACTTAATGTAAATACGCCTACATATTTAAAAGTACTTCACAAGTATTTTATATTAGTTTTACAGAAAGCCTCTCTGGATCTTACTGACATTTTGTGATTCATTGTGAGAAGTTGGTTCACATTATTATGGAGGCAGATAGGCTCATAGGCCTATAATCATCTATCTGCAAGTTGAAGCCCCTGGAAAGGCAGCACTAAGCTACAGTGCCAGTCTTATTCTGAGTACTGGAGAACGAGGCATGGATGAGATAAATCTCACTACAAGAACAGGAGAAGAGTTAAGATGTCTTAACGCAAGCAGGGAGGAAGGGGAAAAGGAGTGTATTTCCCTTTCCTCTGCATTTGTTCTTTTAAGCACTGTAGGGCTTGGATTATGCCAAACCCCACTGGAGCGGACAGTCTTCTTGACCAAGCGCACTGTTTCAGATGCTAATCTCATCCAGAATGCTCAGAGACGCATCCAAATATGTATGATTAATTTTGGCACTGTGTGTGCCACTCAGATCAATACAAAATTAGCCATCACAAAGTATATTATTAATATTATATTTTCCCCAATGGTACTGAGGTGAGGGAAATGCCTGGTTCAGGTAATTTTCTTTTCCAATCCATGTCTTCATAACCAAAAACATATTTCTTTTGAGAAACCAATCAGGATGATTGGTTAGGATGAGAAAACCTGTCTATATCTGTTGAAAAGAACAATTTACTGATACAGATTTGAAGCTAAAGACTTTGTTTTCTCTTTCACTCATCAAAAAATAAACAAAGATACATGTTTTAAAAAAAATCTTAATTCTAGTGTCCTTTTGATTACACAGTATCTGTAATGCCATTGAAATCAGGCAGGGATCTATGACACACAGAAATATCATTTTAGTTACAGTTTGGAAAGTGTGCCACCAATATTTCCTATTACCAAGTTTTGTTCTCATTTTAGTTCATGCTGAAAAAAAATAAAGTTTAACTGGAAACAATGCAAAATTATATGTGAATATAACAATCATTTTGCTAGGTTCAGAAGAGGAAGAACATATGAATTGATTAAATTGTTCACCCGATCTCTCTATTGTCTACTTCTTTAATTTCCAGAAGATCAAGAACATGTCATCTCCAACAACATACATGCAAAAACATATACTTCCATCTACGCCATGTGACTTTGCCATCTGTACCAAGACTCACACACAACCAGGAAACTTTCACTGAAGTAATTTTAATGCCCTTGTGTCCTGTCCTGATTGTTTTTCTTGATATGCTTTTCTATGTAACACTGAAAAGAATTTAACTTCAATTTTTCCATTAGAAAATTATTTTCAACACAATTTAATGCTGAACAAGAAAAAAATAAATCACATCTAACTTTTGATTATCCTAATAACTGGTATTTAATTTTCTGGTAAATTTTTCACATCAATTGGCCACCGTCTTGCTAACACACTAATGAGAAAGATAGCAGCCTCTAAATGAAAAATCCTTCTACTTTAAAAAAATGTTCTTGGAATTTTGATAAAACAATTCAGTAAGGGAAAATACTGAAGTCGATAAATAAGGAATTGCTTGTGATTTTGCTTATTTGATCTCAACTTCCTCATCTATAGAATGGAAGACATCTGTATTTTCCTTAGGAGATAGATATAATCAGATACATATACTTCAATGTATATTTTTCTATTTTTGTAATTTAGAGTCCATTTTGCTTTCAAATATATTAGCTTTACACTTTTAGTCAGAAAACTTACAATCGGTGTTGTGAACAAAGAATTGAAGTAAAAAGGAAGCTAGAAAAGGAAGAAAGAGGGTAGAGAGGTGAAATACATTGGTTCAGTAACATTAAGAAAGTATTTCCCACATATGTAACCCTAGTCTAGATGTTCGGACACAGATATTGGGGAGGAGACTGATATAAATACTAATTGTTAAATGAAAATACTGTGGTTTGGTTCTACAAAGACTCCCGAAGTCTCAAGTGTTTGGAATGTGATTTGACCATAGGGCCATTATAGGGACTATAGCCTTATGTGCAGTTAGGAAGTGGGGCTTGGTCCAAAGAGGTGAGTCACTGGAGATGTTGCCCGGTGGGGATGATCTCGCTCCCTTCTTTCTGCTTCCCGACTCCCATGACATGAGCAGCTTTTCTCTAGCTGCACCTTCCACCACGGGATTGCTGCATTGAAGTTGTCTGACCATGGACTGAAACTTCTGAAACTGTGAGATAAAATAAACCTTTCCTCCTTTAAGCTGTAGGTGGCAGATGTGTCCCAGCAATGAGAAATTTTATCTTAGATATTAAGGTATATTAGAAGATGCATTTCTATTATTTGTTAAACATAGTATTGTGACATTTCACACACTTCTCATTAAAACGTTAAAATGAAGTCATATATGTATGACACAAAGAACGAAAACCAGCTTTTCACAAGGTATTAGGGAAATATAGAAAAAGCATTCATTTTACTGTTTAAATTCAAAGAGACAAATGGCACATATTGATTTTTTTAAAAACTCTTACAATGAAAGGATACTCACCAGTGTGAGTGTCTCATCACCAGTATGCTTTTTTTCATTCTGTAGCTAACTCCAAGTCTAAGTAGGAAAACCTGCTTTCTGTACCTCTCTCAAGTTCAGGGGTATAGTCTCTACTTAGCTGTATCCCATTCCCCTTAATCAGCTTGTGTTGACATGCAGAAAATCAAATGACTGCCTGAGGGCCTTTATGTGAATTTGCACATGATTGGAGAGTTTACATGGAGTCTATGTTGTCTGGGTATTATAATAACTATTCAGCATACAAAGAAATTTGTTACATATTAGGAAGAATTACTACTGGTATGTCTTGGTGGGAAGGAGTTTCCACTTGCTATGATATAAATTAAAAAGCGATACCATGCTTCTCTTCTCCACTCATCTCTGGCTAGGAGATATACAAGCAATGGCCAAGTCTTAAATAGAGGATGTTTATTCTTGAAACTCGTATTTCTTTACAGAGTAGCAAAGAGATGCACAAATAGTTTAGAAATGTTAAAGATTCTAAGAATATTTACCTCTATCATGACAGGAGGCTTTTAATAAGACTGATTGTGAGGACTTACCATGATTGTGCCTCTTGCAACCCAGATTCTCTTGCTTCTCGTATCTCATTTTTACTTGAGTATTTTTATTTTATGTAATTCATACCTCAACAAAGTTAAGGTTTAAAAATTAAAATAATACTTATAATATTTTTTTAAAACTAGCAAAGGAATTTAAATATGTTGTCATGTGTCTAATGCTAATTAATATTTTTCAAAGAGCAGCTCACCCAAAGAAGTCAGGACATTCACACACATAAAAACACTGAATCATGAATAAAGATTCTTTCTTCTTGCCAAAAATACTTCTCCTTACATCTTTATATACTTTGCATTTTAATTTATATGAACTTTGAGCTAAAGTTTTGGTAAATTATGAGACATGTGTCAAGAGTTATTTATTAATGTTTGGATGTCCAAGTGTTCCATTACCATTTGTTGAGAAGATAACCATTTCTCCATTAAAATGACTGAATTTTATCAAAAACAATTCAGTATAATTGAATGGGCCTTTATATATAAAGTAAAATTGGTTGATAGTGTTTATGTCACCTGTACTGTTCCAATTTCCTATTGCTGGGACAAAATACCCATCACCTCCAACATAAAGGAGTAGAGACTCAAATTGAGTGTTTTATCAATTACTGAGAGAAGTATCCTCAAATATCCAACTAAAATTTTGAATTTCTCTACTTTCTTTTCAATGTTTAATTTTTCCTCATGTAGCTTTGAAATTCTGTTAATTATACACATTTGATACTGATAATTTTCAAAAATTACTCCTTTGTGTCATGTTCCTTTTTACACCTGATAAAAATTCTCCTTCAATGTTTCATTTGTCTTAAATTAATAAAACTATTGCAAATTTTTTTCTTTACTAAAAAGATTTTGACCTATACATAAAATCCTAAAATTTGTAAGATTCGGGGATACCATGTAATGTTTCTATACATGTATATTGTGTGATATTTAAATAAGAATAAACACATATACCGTCTCAAAATTATGTCTTTTATTTGTGATAACACTATTCAAGCTCATTTCTTCTAGCTTTCTGAAATATTCAGTGCTTTGTTGTTATTTTCAGTCACCCTGCTATGCAATAGCACAACAAAACTTATTGCTCCTATCTGTAACTTTGTACCCATTGATCAGCCTCTTCCCATTGTGCCTTTCATGCTGCACTACCCTCCCAACCATCTAGCAATCACTAAAAGAAATGCTGAAGGATTCATGGAAGAAATTCTGAGGTGTCTGGAGGGTTTGGTAGCCACCCAACAGGCATTCTTCCTGCAATGTTTGTTCAGCTGTTAATCAGGTTAAAATGAATTTTTAACATTTATAAGAAATCCATATCCACAGGATTTGATTTTGTGATAAAGTCTTTTTCAAAAACACATTAAAATGGAACTTTAAATTTTACTAATTTAGTAAATACATGGTGAAGTACATATAATGCATTTCATCTCACCAAAACTAACTAAAAACTCTCATAGAATCTTTCAAGATCCAGAGGTATCATACACTAAATCAGGAAATATCTCACTCACATCCTTTGTCCCCGCTGTCCTGATTATATGGTGATTACTGTTCTTGGGCCCTGGATGCGTCTTCGGCCAACACGCTCTGCCTCAAAACCACCTAAAAGTGTGATTTGGGGGTAGAGATCCGCTTCTTATGGCCTTGCTTGCATTCCTAGATACAAAGTTTAGTTTGTTTTTGTTTGTATTCTTTAGAAAAAACAAAAACAAAAACAACCCCCCCCCAAAAAAAACCCTTGTTTTTCTCCTCTTCTCCCTTTAGTTCTATGGTTCATTGTCCTGTATCCCCATTCTGTTTCAAAATGGGTCTGAGAATTCTCAGTGGAGCTAGAGTGTAAGTAAAAACTAATACATGTTTTTGAACTGTTTGATAAGTCAAGGCCTAAGAACATGAACTCAGTGTAAGAGGCCTTTAGGGGATTTCATAAGTTTATGAGAAAGATTAGCAGAGCAAAGTAATGTTTGAGAAGGATTAGTTTGGAATCAAAGTGAGTCTAGGAGGAAGTAAAGCTCTTTCCTGAGAGCTCTGCTAGGCAGGTAGACGATAAAAGTACTGGCAGTATTTGATGAGAAAGAAAAGATGTTTCTAGGCATATAATGGAAGGTGAAAATGCTATTTTAAGAAATGAATTTTAGAATAAGGAAGCACAGAAGTGATCAGTGATGAGTTTTCCGCATTTGTTAACAGGTATCTATTTATACTGTTCGTGATAGTAGAGCACCCTTGTAGGACGTCATGATTTCTTTACATTATCTTTTTAAGAAAATGATAATTATCATCTTAG
>PVJO010024346.1:0-24524 GCA_004026905.1 Hystrix cristata | reverse complement strand
GAACAAAACCAGAAATGAAGAAGTTTTCTAGGCTACTGAATAGCTCATGATAAAACTGTTAACCTAATTTCTCAAAAGCTCATTAATACATAAATACAGACCCATCATTTCAGGTTAGTGTGAGCCAAACCACCAAAAACAGCAACAACACAAACATTGCTATCAAGAGAAACAGACTGCATTAGAACAATGAAAGAGGCGAAGAACATTTTATATTGCTGTGTCTTACTACAAAAGGTTCCAGCAAAATTTAAGTTCTTGTATTATCTATATATTCCCCCAATTTCATTAAAGTAATCCCCTTCATCTTTGCTATAAACCTCATAGTTTTTCAAATAAAATCAAATACAGAAAACACTTAAAGCTGCAGACGTTTCAAATTAACTGCTTAGCATTTATATAGTGTGTACTACAAGCCAAGCACTGAGGCCTTAAATCACGGCTTAATATTTTCAACTCCTCCGAAGGTAATGAAGGTCCTCCAGAAAAAAACAAATTTCTTCATGAGTAAACTTTCAACTCCAGAGCATAGCATTTCCCAGAAAGCACACATTCTCATTTTTGAAAATCTGTGTGGGTACAATTTGGCCCCTTCCTCTGGGTAGCAGGTCAGGGCTTCATTCCGCTCCTCTTTCCACTTGCCAACAAGTATCTTGGCTCTATTTCTGTAGCATGTGATCGGATCCTTCGTGGCTTTAGTAAAGGAAATAAATCAGTGACTAAAGCCTAGATGTATTTAAAGTACAACTGCTCATTAAGTATAGAACAGCACAGATTTTGCTTCATAACCATGGAGTGCTCGAATATCCTCTAAAGAAAATTACCAAAGTGCCCCTTCACCTTAATGAAAACTCATCAGCGCATGATGCCCTTGAGAAATTAGAAAGTTACATTCTGTAGTCAAAAAGCAAACTTGGAGTTGTCCTTCAATTTGATACACGTGTCAGGCTCTGTCCACGTTCACAAGAAGCTGCCTAATGAAGTCCTTTGAGGGCAGGGACTGGGTCTGCTTTACTCACTGCTGCATGCTCAGAGCACATCATGGTGCCATTTGATGAGTACCATTAAAATCTTAAAATGGGCAAAGTTCAAAGTTTCAAGTTTTGGTTTAACCTCTAATTTCAGTATGGAATCCTCAACATGTACAAATTGTGAACGGAAGAAAAACACACTGAAAGACATGGCTCACAGCTTGAGGAAAATCTCCTCCCACAGGTTTCAAGGGTAGCAGTAGAAGCAAATTTCCACTGTGGTTGTGGTGACTACATTTCTTCCAACAAAAAACTGCACCTTTATATTCCATTGCCTCACAGGCACCCACAAGGCACATCTCTTTCACCGACTTGACGCATATGCTCTTTATAAAAAAAAAAAAAAAAGCTTCTATTCTCTCTGCTCTACAAACAGAAAAGTCACACTTACAAACAGAACAAATGACTCCAAACAGCCACACACACACACACACACACACACACACACACACATACACACACAGAAAAAAGCTACAGTAAGCACAGCTTGTGTTAGGGCATAAAGACTACTCAATGGCTAAAGGACAGTCTCTCAATAAACAGTTTCAGAGAAACTTAATATCTACACGCAAAAGAATGAAGTTGGATCTTTACACCATAGGAAAACCTCGAAATGAATTAAAGACCTAAAAGTAAAACCTAAAATGCTCTCAAATCACGGGAAACAAAATGAGGACACATCATGACACTGAATTTGACAATGACTTCTTGGATATGACACCAAAAGCACAAGCAGCAAAACCAAAAATAGACAAATAGTATCAAACTTAGAAGCATATACATCTAATAAAATACTCAAGAGTAGAAAGGCAGCATACAGAATGGGGAAAAAATTGCAAATCATGGAGCCAATGAAACATTAATATCTAGAATATATAAAGAATTCCTATATATCAACAACCAAACAAAAGCAAGTTTTAAAATGGTCTTTAAAAGACAGTTCTCTTAGGAAGTTATACAAATTGCCAAGAACAATATGAAAAGAACTTAGACATTAATCATTAGAAAAATGCAAAAGAAACCACAATATGTCACCACACCTCCACCTAGAGTAGCTAGTATGAAAATACAGAAAAGAATAAATGTTGGTGGAAACATAGAGAAATGAGAAGCTGTATGCACTCTTTGTGGGAATATAAATTAATACAGTGTGCAAACAGAATGGGGGTGCCTCAAAAAATTAAAAGCAGAATGATCGATGATTCAACAATTCTACTTTTATAATATATACTCAAGATAAATGGAAACAAAATCTTGAAGATGTATTTGAGTTCCCATGTTTATTGCAGCATTATGTATATAGCCAAGAAATGGAAGCAATCCAAGTGTTCATCGGTGGACAAAAAAAACAAATAAAGTCTGGTATAGACATACATTGAAATATCATTCGGTTTTGAAAAGGAAGAAATCCTGCCGCATGCTACGACATGAATGAACCTTGAGGGTATTGTGGTAAATGAAATAAGCCAGCCAGAAAAGGCAAAGACTATATGATTCCACTTAAACAAAGTATCTGAACTAGTCAAATTCACAGAAAGTGAAACAGTGGTTGTCAGGGACTGTGGGGAGATGGTAATAGGAACTTGTTGTCTGTGGAGACATAAGACCCCCTTCTCCAGTCCTGCTTCTCCTCCAGTCTGCCAAGCTTGGGGTACACATGATAACAGAACTCACATCAACAGGATGGTGAGAAAGAAGCTAGTGAAAAAAGAGAGGGGATGGGTGTGACCAAAGACACAGAAAAATCCAAAGAGACTACGAGACTCAGAAAGACAATGGCCTTTCATTAGGAAAAAAATGAACTTGGAAAAGACCTTCCACTTTTTTCAGCACAGAAAATGACACACCAGAACAGGAGTGCCATGTTTACCATAAAATACAATTTGCCAGAGTTTGTTATTCAGTAGTCATGTTTTCAATCATTACGATACTTTTGTTATTTAGATGCTTTTTTAAGATCTGCATAAATACCCTGTCATCTATTGCAAATACTAGTCTTATTATCATTAATGTTTGTTTTGTTTTTAACTATGTAGACATTATTTGGATCTATAGTACTGCACAGTAATTGAAAACTGCTCATAAAATGCTTCAGGATGTCATTGAGGAATACAGTTTAAGGGTTTTTCTGCTGATTCTAAGCCAGAATTTAATCACAAAGCTAATAGGTAAATTTTACAAACCCTTCGTTGTTATTCTCTGTAGAGACGGTGAACAATGAGTCTCTCTAGAAAGTATGGCCCATGTTGAAACCTTTTAAAGAGGAGTTACTGTCGTCAAACATAAAGCCAACAGAGGAAAAAAAAGAATGTACAAGAGCAATATTAATGATGTGGTTGTCTTAAAAAATAGGAACACATGTGCCACGTATACAAAGAATTACTTTCCAGGCTACAACCCAAGGTATATTACCCAGCTGCTCCAGAGCTGTGCCCTCACTCGGCGCTCACTCCTGCTCCTCACCCTGCGCAGGCCAGGCGTTACTAATCGCACTTAGGAATGGTGTAACAATCTCAAAGAGACTTATTCAAGGATATTCTCTTTTAGGCAAACTTTGTTGCATTCTTGTCCTTCATACCAGCACATCTGCCATGGTACATCACAATTGTTGTGTCATTCTGAGGGCTTACCAAAAAAAAAAAAAAAAACTATAGTAGTTAGCATTTGTTTTTCAATAAAACATTAAAAGTTGGAACCACTGTTCTCACCGGCCTCTTCTGGCTAGTTATAAAGATGTGCTGGCCACTCCCAGGATCCAAATTTCTCAAAATCTGAGAACAAGTTTTAATGGTGTCTAACAATCTTCAGATAAGGAAGGTAACACTGAAAAGCTTTAAAATATTTTAATTTCCTCTTCTAATGGAAATATATTAACACCCCATATTTTGGGCCATGGAGGCAATTGCTTTTCTAATATTTCTGCTCTCGAATAAGATAGTTATAAATACTCAAAGAACTGCTATGAGGAAAAGCAGCTATTGTTCACTCCTCAGCTAAAATATACTTTAATAGAGATTGGCTAACTATTGCAGGAACATTCACTTTGGGACTTACCAGGTCAATTTAGAGTATTTTACACAAAGCTGTTAAAAACATTGCCCAGGCTTCCTCCCTAAATTCTGGTTTTTAATGTCTTCAAATTCTGCAGATTGCTCTACCAAGAAAGCTAGAAAGAGATGAAAATCTAATTCTATCTTTTTAACTGCTAATGTTGGGTCTTAGTTTTCTCTTGTGGAATTATCATCTTTCTTTGGTTCAACCCTCACCTGACCCCTCAGAAAAACCCTGTTTTATACAGTTTTTTTTTTTACTGTGACAACTCACAGCGTTGTTCTCCTCTGATGTGACCTGTAGTTTCCGCTGTACTGATTATGTCTCAACTACTTTCTACTAGAATTATTGGATCCTTGTCTGTGCCTCACCCTCCATGCATTCTCCAACCCTCTCCAATGAGAGGGATGTTACTAGTGAGGAATTAGGCTGGTATGTGTTGCCTCATTCAATGCCACATTTTGCTATACTAAATTATTCCCAGCTTCTGTCTACCTATCACTTTGATATTTCTCTTTAGAACTGAATCTGTCCACACCTTGAGAACATAGAATTGCTACCAAGGGTCATAAAGTCTACAAGCTGGCTCTGTCTTCCCAGGGGGTTTCTTTGCCCCCTACAGAAACGGAGTTACTGAAAATTAAAACAGCTGCAATAAAACTCAGTGGATGAGTTCAACAACAGAAAGGAGGGGACAGAGAAAAGAATTAGTAAAGTGTAAGATAGAACAATATATTACTAACTCTGAACAACAGATGGAAAATAGACTGAGAAAAACTCAAGGGTTTGTGGGACTACAGCAAAAGATCTACTTTCCTAATCCTCAGAATCATAAAAGGAAAGAAGAAGAGAGGTGGACTGGAAAAGAGCTCAAAGAAATAATGCCCAAAAATTCCTCGAACTCGATTTAAAAAATAAACCTACGTGTTCAAATGATAAGTGATCTTCAAGCAGGATAAACCTACAGAAATCCTTACCAAGATTTACCAGTCAAACTTTTGAGAAATTAAGACACAAATATTTTGAAAACAAGAAATGATAGCAGTTAGCTTTTTGCTGCCATGACAAACCACCTGACATAACATAAAGGAGCAGAAATTTATTTTGGCTCATAGTTTCAGGGGTTTCAGTCCATGGTCCCTCAGTACCATTGTTTTAAGAGACTTTAGGGAGGCACAATATGGAGGAGCACATGATGGATCAAAGATGTTCATGGCAACTGGAAAACAAAGCAAGAGCACAGAGGGACTGGGGTCTCAATATTCCCTCCTACAACACACCTCCAGTGATGAAATTTTACTTCCTTCTGCTAGGCCTACCACCTATAAATTCTGCCCCTCTTTCAACAGTGCCACCTGCTGGTTACCTGAAGCCCTTACCATATGGCCTTTGAAGCACAAGTAAGATCCAAATCATAATGACACTTTTCCTACAAAGTCCATTTCTCTCCAGAAACTATGGAGGCCAGAATAAAGCAGTACATTTCACAGATGATGAAAGAAAAGAACTGCCAGCCAAGAATATTATATGCATTTAAAATATATTTCAAGAATGAAAAAGAAATTAAGACATTCTCAGATGAATTAAAATAAAAGAGTGTGTTACAGGCAAGCCTATTCTAAAACAGTGACTAAAGAAAGCTCTGTAAATAAGAAATGAAGAAAGAAAATGTTCAACTTCAGGAAGGAGGAAAGAACGAGGTAAGCAAATATTTAAGTACAATTAATTTTCTTCTCTTGAGTTTGAAAAAAGGTTTTTAAGACTGATGTAATTCAAAATGTATGTAGAGGTAATAGTTCATAAAAATTTAATACAGTACAAACATGCTATAAATAAGGGAGGTTTAAGGCATTTTCCATACTTCAGTTGAACTAATAAAATGGTGAAGACAGTGATGTTCACCAGTTCCCAGGATTAAGACACGTATATCTTTGAGAAGCTATCATTCTACCCATCGCCAAACAAAACCCACCAGATGCAAGGAATATATCTAATGAAGAATGCATTACATTTTATGGAACGAAACATTTTTTAAAATCATAAAAGACTCGAATACATAAGTAGTTATACCATGTTTAAGTATAAGAAACAGTATTACAAAGATGTTACATTTCTTCAGATAATCTATTTTTCATGAAATTTAGCAAGTGGCCTTAAAATCCATCTGGAGTACTAAAGGTAAAGAGCACCCATCCAAAGTAATTTTGAAATAAAATAAGGTCAAGGAATTTGCCTTATCATATAAAAATATTTATTTTAAACTATATTAATTATAATACAGT
Source organism: Hystrix cristata (assembly GCA_004026905.1). Lineage (NCBI taxonomy): Eukaryota > Metazoa > Chordata > Mammalia > Rodentia > Hystricidae > Hystrix > Hystrix cristata. Next base: position 18,160 of record PVJO010024346.1, on the reverse strand, counting down.
GGTATAGATACAGCAATAGACAACCAAAATAGAAGAGCCAGTACAAGAACTGGCTTGCATGTAAACTTGAAATAAGACATGAGTGGCATATTCCAATAAATAAGTCAGGAAAGGATAGACGATTCAATAATATATATCTATTAAATAACATATATTATTTATATATTATATCTCTATTAAATTTTAATAGCTCCCTAACATATAAGAACAAAACTGTAAAAAGTTTAAAAACCAGATGCTTAATAAATATCTCTAATGAAGCTAATTGTCTTTATAGATGCCCAAGAATAGGTAAAATTCATCGACAATGGTAAAAATTAGAAAGTAGTAGAGGATTCAAAGAACTGATGTAAAAAATAATTTAAAATAACTTTCTGAAGCTACAGAAATGTTTTTTTTTATTTTGATTTGAGTTGTAGTTGCCCAGGTGTATACAATTTTCAAATACCATTGAATTGTACACTCACCATCTGTGCATTTATTACACATAAATTATAATAATTAAAAATCCCCAAATCATTAGATACGAATAAACCAGGTGCGGTGGCACACACACCTATAATCCCAACACTTAGGAGGCTGAGACAGGAGGAACGTGAATTTAAGACCAGTCTGGGATATGTATGTTTTTTTCTGAAAAAATCAAATAGAAAAATTTGCAAGTATAGAAAGAAGAAAACCTGCTTAGAATTTTCACAGCATTAATATAAAAAGGGAGTGTGTGTGTGTGTGTGTGTGTGTGTGAAATTTTTGGAAGATAACATACAATTCATTATTGCCTAAGTGGTGGCTGATTTTAAAAAAGAGAGAGACCCATTGTGGCTGGGAAACTTCTCACTATATTCCCTTTGTTTTGTTTAAATGTTTTACTATGTGTAAGATGGTAGATGCCATCAACTTGAAGCTGTATTTCTTAGCAATATATGGCAGTTCTGCTACTGAAAAAAAAAGGAAGTTGAGTTTTCCAAAGATGCTTCTCTCAAATTTATTATAACTGCAGGTAGCAGTAAATGATTTAGAGACACTCATCAGAAAAACCAAGGAGTTTGTGAAACCATGTTAAACAAATCTTTATCTGCCATAAAGCCGGTAAAAGACGAAAGGGAAAATACAAACTTAGCATTCGAGGAAGTTATGCACTACACTTTAGATTTACATTCTCGTGAAAGATGGAAAAGAAAAGCTGTCACTCATGTAAAGAAAATCAATAAATATTACTTCTTTTATGTACATTTTACTAAGCTACTCCAGTCTGAAAAAAAAGAAATTGTTTCCGGGAGTTTGTAGTTCTAGGGCCTCTAAAAACAAATTTATTTTATTAGTGTCACTCAAACAGCCTTAGAAGATATGCCAGTAGGACAATTACAATAAAACTCCAAACTTCAGATATTACTTATTATCTACAATTTTATTGACTAAACCACATAGGAAATATATGAAAAGGAAAAATGTAAGATTGCACCAAGGTCTAAAGTCTTTTAGACACAGACAGGAAAATGTTTATATTTCTGATAGGCCAAAAGAATACAAAGTCCAATCCGATGATATACCTGGGTGGGACACATAGTGCTTGAATTAGATACAAGAATTGTATGCCTTGTAATTCGAGTTCGGTGGATAGAGGTGTGAGAGCACCCTACATGGGAGTCAATGATTATGCCATTGTGACAGTAAAGGTGGCCAAGAAAAATTCAATCAAGTCTGGACTGAAAATCTCTGGTTGTCATACAAATTCAGATGAGAAGCTATTCCGAATGACTTGAGGTAAAATCATTGTTGCCTTATTGAATAAGCATTTTATAACATTGTGAATATCCAAATTAAGAATAAAAATATTTAAGATAATCATATTGGTATTCTCCATGACTTCTCATGTTTCAGCACAGCATATTAACATAGGCCATATACTACATTCTCTTTCCAAAGATGTTTGTAAAACTAACAGTCTAGTTGTAAAACTAACAGAGACAGTACTGGCCTCCAAAGCAAAGGGCAAGAGAATTCACTGGTCATTATGAAAAATTTGGATTCCCTTGGAGTCCATTTCTATGCCCACTTGTTATGGTCTGTGCCTAGATGTCCCCCCAAAGCCTCATGTAGTCATAGAGGTGGCTGGATCTAGAGTGTATGATTACTAAACCAGTCCACTAATTGGTTTGGCGTAGCTCTGCTGGGATCAAAAATATGATGCTAGGATTAAGGGTATTAGGATTAAGGGTGGGAGTGCTACCCACTCTAAACCCAGGTAGCCTGGATAAGAGATAAGGGATGAAAGAGGCTTGTCTTCTCCCCTTTTTGCCCTTCTTGCTTGCCTTGCTGCCTTCCTGCTGTCTACCATGCCACCCTGCCTTGGACCCAGCTGACTGTGGACTGAAACCTCTACAAACTGTAAGCCAAACAAACCTTTCTTCCCTTAACTTTGGGTGTTGGGTATTTTGTCTCAGCAATGAGAGAAAAGTAACTACTGCACCACTGCACATAGAGGTAACATTGCACTACTAATTGCAGCCCATGGAATGAGTGGCAAAATCAGTTGCTTTGGAGTCCCAGTTAAAATATATCTAAATGCCCAGTAAACAAATGCTAAATAAGTAGCTGTAAAATGATAAGATTTATAGATTTTTATCCCAAGTAGCCCACATAAACTGACAACCTTGAAATATTTCTAATAGCAACATAGTAAATTATATTCCTAGAAGAGGATTAACACACACACACACACACACACACACACACAGAGCCTATAAAATAAAGATCTTGAAGCCAATTTACTTCTTAGTGTCTTAATACACAATTCCTAGAAATCCCTAAACTCCTAAACATGTTATTGCCAATCAAATAAATTTCAATAGCAATATGGTTGATGGCGTAGGAAGAATACCAAATTATCTTTTAGTATCTCTTATTTTAACCTTAGGGAAAATATTCAGTTAAAGAGGTTTTCCCTAAATATTGAGGTGTGTAGTCTTTTTTGAAATTACTCAGCAATTAAGGCTTCATATCCTGTTAAAGGATTTGGAGGCAGCAAATGGGTGAGAATGGAAAGAGGCTAAAAGAAGTTCAGTAGTGCAAATGCCCGATCCTGATTGGGATGGATGGTGGAGAGTGTACAGAGAGCAGGGACTGTCTAAATTCTAATAGGCTCAATTAATCTCTATAGTTACCCTGATTACCTACCGCAAATGTAGGACCCATTATAACTTACTTCTCCCTTATCTGCAATCTTCGCATGTCAAATTTCTACAAATTTTCTTAAACTACTTGCATACCGATTCTACCTGGTCTTTGGTATCTGCCTCTATAAAGAAAGCAAACTGTTTATACTCACATCAGTACTTCTGGTCATGAAATCTTAGGGGGTTTCTTTCTCCTAACAAGTCTTTTGACACCAGCTTAGTGTCTTATAATTCAATTCAATTCTGACACTCTCTACATGCAATTAGCATCAGCTCTCACAGTGCCAGAAGACTGACCTATCCCCACCTTCAGACACCAATTTCAAATTCAGGTTGTTAACTGTGCTGCTGACTGACCAGCTATAAACTGAAAGGTCCCATAACCACCTTCTTGGGTTTGATAACGTGCTAGAATGGAGCACGGAACTTGGGAGACTCTTTATTTGCCATATTGCTGTTATGACAAAACAATATAATGCAGGAACACCCAGATGAAAGAGTTGCAGAGGGCAAGGCATGGGGAAAGGGGCGCAGAGCTTCCATGTCCTCTCCAAAAGGACCAACTTCCCAGCCTCTCTCTGTGCTCAGCAACGCAGAAGCTCCCCAGTTCCATAATTTATGGATTTTTTGTGTACTACAAAATTACAAAGGAGTGATCAATTAAGTAAAGCACTGGCCATTGGTACTTAACTCCCAGCCTATCTCCTTGTCCCAGGAGCTAGGGGAAGTTCTAACCTTCTGATTACATGGTTGTTCCTGTGGCAATCAGCCCCTATTCCAAAGCTATCCAGGATCCCCAGCTCTCAGTTATCTGATTAGCAGGCAAAATAATGCAAAACTTCAGATACTCCAAGGGTTATAGGGTCTTTGTATTAGGAAGCAGGGGCAGAGACCAGTTTGTTTCTTATCATGTGATTCTACCTCTTTCAAACTCCTTTTGGACCAAAACTTCCAGAAGTATATTTTCTATAGTCTAAGAACTTGCATGTTATCAATTAGTAAGTATATATAGATATAGGTATATCACTTTTCTGCCTAAAGTAAAGGCTTTCAAACAAGAAAGTCTATCACTGGACTATATTCACTTATCAGGAGAGGCGATATTGTATTTACAGACTAAAGGTCATAGAAACCTTTATCTGCATCCTTTCCTAATGCTGGATAATTCGTACCATCAGCCTCTAAATTTTCATTACCTAACCTCTTATTTTAAGATTTCACTTTTAAGAGTTGAGAATACTCCTCACAAGAAATTCTTCCCTGAAAACTAAATAATTTCTGCAACCAAAAGACAAAATCAAACTTCACTAAACTATTGTGTCATGAAATGATAAGGGCAAATCACTTACTTTGTGATATTTATGACCACAAACTTCAGGAAATTCTGATGATGTATCTTCTCCTGCCCTTTTCTATAGCCTGCAGCTCCTGACTTCCTACATGCGCCCATTTTTACAATTAGAAAAACTGAACTTTTCATCTCTAAGGGGAATGATGGATCCAAGAAATACCCTTTAGCTCATCCTTCAGAATTCCCACAGTTAGGGAAAATTCTCTCCTCCAATCCCAAATCTCTTTTCAGATCCATTCCCACCATCTGCTTCCACCGTACCACGGGGAGGAAATAAATCACTGGGCAGGTATCTTCGTGGCTGTCACGGCGCCTCTCTTGTCATTAAATCAATCCCCACTAGCTTTTGGCTTTTAGCCACATAAAGTTAACTTCTTTTCTACTGTCTCCATGACAATTGCTTCTAAAAACTGAAATGGTAATAGATTGATTTCATATTCTACATGACCAATCTAGAGGTCCTCCAGCACCCTTTCTCTCTCCCTAATATTCAATGATAACATCTAGTATTTTTTTTAACTCAAGTTAGCAATACTCAGTGTGGCCTCCCTTCCAGACACCAGATCATTCAGGAATATAAAGCACATCTATAAACCTCTAGCACCACCTGCTCTCTGAAAGGAGAGGAGAGTGCAGTGTAGTTACCAGGAGTTAACAGTCCAGTTAACAGGATTCTCACCCTCCAGAGGCTTTAAATTGACACACAAATTTTCATTTCATCGAAATCATATAGCAAGTTATTGACAACGCAAGTAGTATAACCCTGGCTTCCTGATTATTTGGGCAAGGAAAGTCTGATTTACTTTATATTTTGATTCATTTGGAATTCAGATAAACAGGAAATCAGTTTATCTGAGTGGTAATCATTTCCAAATATGCCTAATTGTTTTTAATTGCATTCCTTTAGAAGAGTATCCTTTTATTTCATTTGTATGATGGATATTTATTAAAAGGTCTTGACTCCATGTAATCCACCCCAGGAAGTTACCAATTCTCTCCTCAGCATTTAGTGAGCCTGCCTATTTTTGACAAAGGAGTTGATATGCACAGGACAGAGTCTTATGAGTATATATTGTGTTATGTAATAATTACATTCATCTTGGGGAATTGGTATATATACACATTGCATCCTAATCTCCCTCAAGCACTCCCTCTCACTCCAAAAGGAACACAGATGGGTAAACAAATAATCACCTCTGCAAGATGAAAATGAAGTAAAAGAAAATGAAGTAAAATGCAGGACAATAAAAGCAGAAAAAATTACTAGCTCTGTTTGCATGGGGAGGAAGAGAGATATAGGCTCTTTTTTAATGATATTTGTGCTAAACTTTAAAGAATGCTTGGAAATTTGCTGCATAGTCATGGAAAAGAATGGTCCAAACACAAGGATACCACATCCATATGCGAGAAGACACGAAAAAACAAACTGTGTTTCTTTGGATGCAATTATTGGAGATTTTGAGTTCATAGGGTACAAGGGGAAATACTTCAGGATGTATTCCATAGCTAACAAAAATATCATTGATATTCATAGGAAATCGTTGCCAGCGAGAAAAGGCAATACTATGTAAAACTACATGGACTATGCTAAAACAAAACAGCAAGAAATAAAAATAGTAAATAAATATTAATTATATCTGTGCCTTGCATTCTCTTTCCTTTTCTGTCCTACTCCCCTAAGTACATTAAATATCCTGTGGTGTTCCTAGTGGTGACCTAGCTGTCAAATACCACTAAAAGTTAGCCAAAGTTGAGCAGAAAAATGAGGAAAAATTAAATGCCTCTTTCTAGAAGTACACTGAAATACAAATCACTTTTGAAGTGTGGGCATTGTTTCTGCCTTAAAAGTTTTATGTCAGGAAATTAATCTTTTTAAAAAGGTAAAGAAAGCAAAGATAAATGGGATTTTCTTTCTTAATTTAAAGAGAAGAGAGGTTGGGGATTTAGCTCAGTGGTAGAATGTTTGTGTGGCAAGCACAAGGCCCTAAGTTTGATCCCCAGCACCAAAATAAATAAATAAAGAGTAAATGAGATGAAGAGATGCTTCAGTTCCATCTTCAACTCTGTGACTTTACATTCCTGACAAAAAAGATTGGGGAGTCTGGATGAGTTACTTTTCCTGTGGTTACAGTCTTCAGTGAATAACGAAGAATCAAGGAAAGAAAGGTGCACTATTTACTCGAAGCAGTGCGTTGGTAAGAATTTTTCATAACTCTGCAGGGTTTCATCCCCAGGGCTGTGGCAAGCTGATAAACCATCACACAACTTCTAGGTTTTAAAGACTGGAGGAAGGAGCAACACTCAGTATCGCTGAAACTCAGTAATTAACTTCACAGAAATATGTCCAGTCTTCTCATTATTTTGTACAGTCCATAAACTAAGAAAGAAATGACCGCCATCTTGTTGCCACAGATATCAGGCACCACGGACTTGGTTCGTTTCTGTGGTTTATTTGTGTCTTCACTTGTCCCTGTTTATCTGATCGCAACACTCATATCTAAACAATGAATAAACATAGAACCTAATAAACTGTAAAGCATAAGCCACAAGCAAATACTGAACATGATACTTTGAAAACAGGACACAATGAAAACCATTTGAATAAAGCTGCATTTCACTATGAGTTAAGAAGTAGGGACAAAATGTGCTCAAAGAAAAGTGAGGACTATACGGGATTGTGCAGGTACACAGCATCTATTCATTTGTTGAGTCATACGGACCAAGTTTCTCATCAGCTCGCTAGACTTCGGTTAACCTAGTCAGGTTTAGTGTGTGAGGTCTTGAGTAATCCAGATTCGATTTTAACTTTTCAAGACCAAAAGCCATTCTTCTGGGTGGTGACAAACTGGGGGTGGGGGGTGCAAACCTTCTGTGACGCGCTGGATAATGAATGGCCTCACGGAGACCCGTGCCCTAAGCCCTAAAGCCTATAAGTAAGTTACCTTACATAGCAGAAGAGGCTCTGCAAGTGTGATTAAATTAAAGATCTTGAGATGAGAAGGGTATTCTGGGTTATCTGCTTGGGCTCAGATAATCACTATGGGAGTCTTTCTCTGAAGGAGACAAAGATCAGAGCGAGAGTGGAGTTGTGACAAGGGAAGCAGAGGCTGCAGTGATGCACTCTTGGGTGGAGGAAAGGTCAGGAGCCGAGGAACACAGGTGGCTCCTGGAAGCTGTAAAGGACAGTGAAACATGTCCTTTCCAAGACTTGCCAGGAAGCCGGGCAGTTCTGTACACCCTTGATTTTAGACTATGAAACCCTCATGGACGTCTGACCTCCAGAAACATAATAAATTTGTGATGTCTTAAGCCAGTAAAGTGTGTGACAATTTGGCAGAGCAGCAATAGGAAGCTAATGCCTTCTCATATCTTATCCAGCTACTGACAAGGACCTTAATACCAAGAGTCCGCTGTGCCTTGGGCTGGTACCAAACAGAACCAGAATAAACACAAAGCAGAAAACATGAAAAGGTGTTACCAGACATAACTTGGAACTTTCTAGGAAACATGAGAAGCTAGGGAGGCAGAACCATAGCGAACAAAAGACAGGATAGTCCCAGGTGAGGTAGAGGGGAGGGCAGGGGCAGTACTGGTGAGGCCCTGAAGATCAAACTACATGATTTAGACTTTATCTTCTGTTCATGAGGAAAACCATTGAAGTGTGTTGTGAGTAGTGAGTGACATGATATATTCCACATTTTTAAGACATCACTCTGGCTGCAGGGTGAAGAATGGATTAAATAGTGAAAATTGAAAGTGTAAAGCCATACGGAGGCTCCTCAATAGTCAAAGTGAGAGATAATGGTGGCTTGTATATGAACACAGAGAAAGAAGTGAGAATAAATTCTGAAGATGGAACCTGGAGGACTTGGTGGGACATACAGAAAGAGAATTGACAGGGCTCCATATGTTTGTGGTATGAAAGGCTGAGAGACTGGCTACACTATTTACTCAGATTGGAAAGATCCAGAGAGGACAGTTTAACAAAAGCAGAGAATAGAGTTCTGTGGGCATGTTAAAAATTAAGAAGCTCTTGAGAAATTTAAGTGATGATACAAAATAAAGAGCTAAACATGAATGGGAGATGTGCAAAGTTGGAATTGACAGAAACAAATGCTACCTTCTCTTCTGATATTTTTCCAAAGTCATTTCTGAAGGGATCTGATTGCTGCTATTCTGAGCTGAACAGAGATCAAGTTAAATTCCCCCCCACTCCTGTGCTTGCTTACCTGCTATAAATGTATAATCATGGCTTGAGAAGGCCACTGGCCATAACTACAATCCGTAACTCCCAATCATTGTTCAGTCCTGTCCCTGACAAACAAACTGCAACTCCCTCTATGTTCTCAAGCCCTGTCCTGGGCAGACAGCCACAGCTCCTTGGTACTGACCGCTCCCCTGGACAGTCCCATTGTGAATTTTCCTTCCGCACCCGCCTTTTTCACTCACAAGCCTATTAAAGACCATACAGCCTGCACAAGAGGAGTCAGTCTGGTCTCTGGTGCCAGAAAGGTCCCTCTCAGGCTGGTTCTGAAATAAACCGGTCCTGTGAGCTTGTACCTCTGTTTCTTCTCCTTTTTCCTAACAATTTCAGTAAAGCACTTTTACTAGTTAGAAAGTACATTCATTTCTGTCTTGAATGCCTCTGTATCTGAATTTCTACTAAATTTTAAACTTAAGGCCAGGATAAATGTTTCATGCATCTTTGGAATTTACAATGATCTTAATAAAGCAGGAACGTGTTTCTTTGAATTCACCTAAATACAAATTATTTTCCATTTTTTAGAAGGAATTGAAAGAAAAATAATTTAACATTTCTAGTTATGTCAAAACAAGCACAGTCATTTTTATTTCACTACATCTTTCCATCTTCTTTATACACTGTCTTGAAAATGAGAATTTAAAGTACAGTTTTCACTCAAAGACTTAAGGTGAATTAGCACCACATGCATCCATCCAGAGGTGTCTATTCTTCTTTCTTTCCTTGAGCAAGGAGAGACTTCCAATAATAGGAATACAATGCTGAACTCTCCTTCCAAATGTCTATGTGATCCAACAAGCAAATTGATTTGTCTGTGTGTAGCATCTGCTGATTTTGCAATGTTATTAGAGGTGGTGGATTATCAGCTAGTCTTTCTTTTAGAAACAAGAGAGGTCAGCAATTTTTCAATTCTGAAATCTTAGCCAAGACCTTACTTGTCCTTTTAAAAATAAGATGAGAAGATACTGCATAATCCTCCTCGTTAAGAGTCTCTTTACTGAACTATGGGACTATGGAGAAGTACAGAAGGGCACTTACTCATTGTTGGTGTCTCAACTGCAGCTATGAAGCAAAAATATCTAGGATTTTGAAATAAAAGAGAAATGGATATCTCAATGACAGTGCTTGATGCTTGAAAATGTAATACTGGGCTGGGGATTTAGCTTCATGATTAGAGTGCTTGCCTTGCAAGCACAAGGCCCTGACTTCAATCCCCAGCACCAAAAAAAAAAAAAAGAAAAAGAAAGAAAGAAAATGTAATACCTAGAAACAAAGTTTCTCAAAGTGTTCCAATCTATTCAGCAATAACTTTTTTCTAAATAAAGGAAAATAGCCAATATGATGAGGTTTTTTTTCTTCTTCCTCTTTCAGTATGGGGAAAATTTAAAAATTCAGAAGAAAGCAGTCATTCTACCAGTTTTGCCTGCCGGATTTCAATCCAAAAACTGTTTTTAAGTCTATTTCTTAATCTGTAAGTACAATTATTAAATCAAACAAAGTATTTTCTACATGGAAATCAGGCAACAATATTAATTGATTTCCTATATGGTCTTACCTGGACGAAAGGGAAAACACTCCAGCCCATTTGATTTATAGTACTTGTTTATTATTTTTGTGAAAAGGATTCTCTGTCTTCCACAGTTGAAAACCTAAATGGCAGAGGAATTTATTTTAATTATATTACTAAATATTTACCATTCCATTACCTACAAGTGTGTGCTTTATAAATTCTAGGTGTAAGAATTTTTTAACAAATGACAACAAGTCATTACTGCATTACATCATCACAGGCATTAAAACTGATACTTCAGAAAGCATCTCCAGCTGAAAGTTCTGGATAGATGAAAGATAATGAAAAATCACTAAAAACAATTATTTTATTTACATCGTTTTCATTTTTGAAGGATAATATCAAGATGCCCCCACAAGATGCAATAGGAGACTTAGCCTAGTCTATGAGTCAGAGACAATGTCATGTAGCAGTAACATTTATCTAGTGGTTTCTCAAAGTGTGGTCTCCACATTAAAGTTTGAGAATCACTATTAAATCAAAACTTGAAGGACACGTGAGAGTTGACAGGAAGAGAGGGCATGGAGAGCAAAGATAGAAGGCATAAAAAGGATATTAACATTTCTATGGAACTTCAGAGGAATAACAGATTACTTTTTTTTGAGTACAGAGATTAGGGAAGTTATGTCCATTTCTTAACTTTATTTCTTCTATTTGCCATGTACAGACTATAAAAACTAATTGTTCATTCATTTCAGAGCCAGGGAATGTTCTAACACAATAGTTTTCACATCAGAATCACCCATAGGTTTTACCAGACCTCCGATTACTAGTCTCAGCTTCCAGGACTGTTGATCCAATAGGTTTGAGTGGGGTCTGAAGATGTGCATGTAAGTGTTCCCAGGTGATACTAACACTGCTTATTCGGGAACCACATATTGAGAGTCACTATTCTAGCATATTTTGTCAAACTTTGGCGATTATAACAATCATTTGGTATGAATCCCTATTCTGAAATAAGTTGGAAATTCTGATTAAAAGGAGTATGAAACCCAAGAACCTATTCTTGCAAATAAAGCCCAAGGTAAACCTTCTGATAAAGGAAGACTGAAAGCAAGAGTCTAGCCAGGGCCGTGCATGTAACTCAGTGGTAGTGTTTGCCTAGTGTATGCAAGGCCCTGGGCTGAATTTTTAGCACTGAAAAAAAAAAAATCTGATTCTACAATTTGGCTGTTAGGGCCCTCCCTGTGAAAATCCCTGCTCTTTGTTATTCTTTCTTTTTTTTTTTTATTCTTTCCTTTTTATGTAAATTTACAAATTAGTGAACCATCTGTCCATAAGACAGAAAAAAATAGAAGTCATTTAATTAAACCTTTAGTTTCTAATTTCACTTATTATGGTCTTTATATTTTTAGCAGTTTTATTCTTTTTCACATTTGCTGGATCACAGATCATAATAAATTAGATTATTACTCTTTTATATCTTTGCTCTTATCATGCACACTGATTTTATCTTCTATTCTGACTCATTTCAATACCTGGAGTCTAAATCTCAAATTGATATTTTCATGTTAACTCTCACTTATAATTGCTTGTTCCTCCTTATGTTTGGTGATTGGTGTGTGCATGTATGTGTGTGCATGTTTATGTGTGTGTGTGTGTGTACTTGAGAGACAGAGAGAAATGTAGGTTCACACAACCAGGTTAAACTAAAGGTCGTCTTTTGCTTCCCCCCAGGTCACATAGGTAAAATGAGTTCAGGCTCCCAGGAAAGTGAGGGCCAGTTGATAATTAAAATCCAGTGGGAAGACGTTCTCCCTCTATCTAAGCCAAAGTCAGAACAGACAAGATCCTTTACTGTCTCTGTGGAATTTATTTCCTGTTCTCTCCTTTGCAAAGGATGCCACTTTACAGGGATCACAATTTCTCCTGGAATGTCATAAATCTACTGATCATTCTGCAGTCCTGTTTTTAACCTGTTAAAAGTAACGCTCTTGCGGGCCACCAGGAATCTGCAACTGTGCTCAGGAAAGCTGCCACCTTCAGCGCCCGCTGACTGAGAGGATTCATACTGACCATTTAGCACTCGGAATTTCCCTTACATTTTCGCCAACCTGTGTATGAGAATGTATGAGTGTGTGCATGTATAAGCTTTTCTGATCTTTACAAACTATATATCTTGTCCATATTATTGGAAGTTCTCTCTCATTAAATTTTTATTTTGAAGCCTAAGCTTGACACCTTTGACCTCTGAGCCATGGAAAGTACATTTCTTCTCTGTTCCTTGCTATGCTTGTACTGTATGCCTCAGAAAAATAATTATAGCATAATATTCACCTTCAGTACCATCTTACTTCCATATTATTTTCCTGCCCTGGTATCTTCCTTCCTTTCTCCTCTCTCCTTTCTGCCGTCTTCTCTCTACAAACACATAGGTCCCTGTGTTTCCACTCCCTTGCAGCATGACCCCACTCAAGTTCCAGAAATAACTGTCACTTCCTCTCCTAGCAAACCCCTTGTTCTCGAGTCTTCTGGAACTTCAAGTTATTGTCCAACTTGGTTAATCATTAGGATTGTAAAATAGCTAAATGCCTCCAAGAGTTGATAGAATCCCAAGCAATTTTTTTCAAAAAGTAAAGGCAATATGAAAGACAGCTATTTTAAAGCCAGTAATTTCTCTCCCTATACATAAATATATGCAGCTAGGAAACTACCTCCCAAAAAGTTCACATATTTGTAGCTCTTATGGCGGCTGAATATTTTAAAATGGAATTTTTTTTAAAAGTAAAAACAAGCCACAGAATAAATTGTACATATAGTACACTTAATGTCTTTGTTAATGAACCCAAAATGTAAATTAAATACCACATGCCACTGATACAAAATTAAGAGCTGCATCTTCTATGTAAGAGGTGTTGGACAGAAAAAAATATAAAGGTTCTAAGTAGAAAATATGGACAGAAAAATATCATAACCTTTGGGACCTTCATAAACAACCTATCATATCATACTGACTATAAAGGAAATCTAGAAAATCTTGGAACCAGAAAGGCAGATTCTGGCAACAGAGAAAAAAGAGAGCAGTCATCACTCAGCCACTTACAATTTAAATGAAATAGGGCTGGGGTAAGAGTGCAAAAAAAAAAAAGGCCTCTAACAAGGTCCATGAAACATCAAATCACAAAAAAACCATTATTTGTCAGTTAAGAATACCAAAGCAGCAGTAGCAAAAAAAAAAAAAAAAAAAATAGGAAGAAGAATTTCAGAGAAAAATTCTGCACTTCAGTGAACGTTTATTAAAAGAAGTATAAGTTTGTAGGTGGTTTAATTTCTTTGTATTCTCAATTTAGAGAACACCTGGGGTGGAGGGAGGAGATGCCTGTGAGATTTTAGTACTTTGTTCACTAAAAAATGTGAGGCCTCGCTGCTCAATCCAGATCAGGGCTGGGCAAACGGGACAAACAACTGGGTGGAATGCGTCAACAGGCATAAAAACTTGGAGGACACGTGCAGAGCACAGGTTGCTGCACATGGACCCAATCAGAAAGCGTTATTTTCAATCCCTTGTTTGAATCTGGTGCCATTTGCAGGACCAATCAGGAAAAGTGCCCAATTTTTCATTTACATCCGGTGGGAAGCCAAGGATGTTTTTCAACAGGGCCGTTTAAATCTGGCACAACACCAAGTGAGTTTTTGATAAGACAAATGTCCCAAAGCCTTATTTGCATGAGGGTGAAGCCAATCCAGGATAGAAAAGACCCCTCTCCTTTCCCTTGTCCTCCAAACCACCTGAGCTTTCCACCAGCTCACTCTTACCCTGTAAAGCATACTTCATTTCTACTTTCAGTAAATGTACAACTCCCTGCCTGTTCCATGTGTCTTGTCCAATTCCTTGTTCAGGGCATCGAGAACCTGGAAAAACTCCCTATGGGACCCTCCATCTGGTAACAAACTGGCCTGTACTTGCCTCCCAGTGACCAATCCACCAGCGAGACCACCGCGGCCAAGTGGACTTACGGGTGGCACTCCCTTCCCCCTTCCTTCACAGAACTTTCCCCTTCTACATAGTCAAAATATCCTTTCTCAGTATATAGAGCTGGAACCCTATACCTACTACCCCACATTCCCATCCTCCAGCCTTTCTCAACTAATTAACAGTATTTTAACTACAGAACACAGAAAAATAATTTGAGTGATTACTGTCTCAGTTTTCCCAAGGATGGTACTAACCTGTCTCCTTCCACAAGCATAAGAAAGAACCGAGGTCATTACATACCATTGTAATACTTTAGGGCATCAGAGCATGGCCTGCATGGGTTCTCATGTCTTTTTGCTTATTCTTTGGTCTTCTGTATGATTCCCAGTTTCCTGGACAATTACCAAGAAACAAGCCTCGCCTTGGCCCCTGGGCCATACACAATTCCCTAGGTCCTTACACCAGTTACACCGCTGGATAACTGGCCATGTCAGAAATAAGGGACAAATACAGAGGCATGTTCAACTCCCTTATGTGACAGAATTAAATATTTTTTTTAACTCAAGTGTCAGGACATTCTTGAAGACCGATGGAGAAGCTAAAGTGCATGACGGGTCTCTCTTTGGTAGTATGCCACCTGGCTGTGGAGATCACGGGCTTCATACGGCCCGGATCACGGGTTTCAGAGTCAGCCAGACCTAGCAGTTTTAATCTTCACTGTTGCCTCTTTTTATGTGACTCTGGGCACCTCCTGTAACTTTATAAGCTCTCATTTCCTCATTTTAAGAAAGGGAAATATTAACACTCTTTACAGGGTCATTTTAAATAAAAGATAAACAAGTAGGTACACGTAGCAGAAATAGTATTGTACATAACGATAAATGTTAATTCCATTCTTCCTGGGGGACACAAGACATGCCCACCTGAGAGGGATGTAGTAGTGCAAAGTAATCACTTTGTGCTTAATAATAAATGATGTAGGCAGCAAATACCATGATCCTACGTACAATTATTGATCTAGGACATAAATTCTATTGTTAAGAGAATCAAATTATAAATGGTACACTCAGTAATACACTTTCAGAGGAAGAAAAGGAAAACTCAATGTGAACTGAGCTCAACTTGGAAAGTAGATATGGGAAAGATAGTGGAGCTTGAAGGATGAGTATTATTTGTTTTGTTTCTGATTTTTTTTTATTTTTAATTAACATGCAGTAAAACTTAACTTTTTTGGTATACAGGTCTACAAATTTTAACTCGGGTGTAGATTTGTATAACCATGACTACAATCAAAATGCTCAATAATGCCATCACCCCTCACGGCCTCCTCATGCCATCTCTTTGCTGTTGTACGCCCTCCCACTCCTAAACCCTAGAAATCACCCATGTGTTCTTTTGTCACTAGTCTGTCTTTTTTAAGACTGTCATATAAATGGAATAATATGGATGCCAGTCTTGGAGTAGGATTACTGGATCATATGGTAAGTTTACTCTTTAACTTTATAAAAACTGCCAAACTATTTTCCAGACCAGATGTACAATTTTACATTTCCACGGCAACTATGAGAATCCCATTTGTTTTGCAAAGTCAACACTTAGTTTTGTTCCTTTTTTAAAATTTTATTCATTTAATAGTTGTAGAGCAATATTATTCCATGATTTCAATTGGCGTTTCCCTAATGGCTAATAATGTTGAATGTTTCTGTATGCATATATTTCCCATCTTCATATCTTATTTGGAGGATATTCATTTTTTTATTTTTCTTTTATGATATTTGTTGTTTATTTTCTAATTATAACACTAATGTTTATAAATGGAATTTCAAAAATATAGAACATTTTAATAAAGACAAATATTCTATAATTTATATTACCATCTTTGTTCAAGCAACAAAACTACAAAGAAGATCTTTGGAGCGAGGCTTGAGCTTGCAGGTCAGGCGCTTCCCGGCGTGGATCTGCACTGGCTTGGCCCACGCACTGGCAGGGTGAATGTCAAATAAGGTGGGAAACACCTTGCACTGAAATCATTGTTACCTCTCTCCCTCAGTGATTTTTGTTGTTGTTGTTTTGGTGTTTTTTTTTTCTTTTCCCATTTCTCTTCTGATACAAGCCATCACTATCTGGTAAAGCCAACAATACCCACACCACTAAGGAACTTTTAGAGACAGAAACTATAAGGAGACATGGGCGGGCTACCAAAGATCCCCCAAGAGAGCTGCAGTCTGACAACTGCCCCCAGACTCCATGCTTGGAGGCCAGGATCAACATAGTACCCAGCACTGACCACTGCAGGCTCAGTAGGGTGAACGAGCACAGAATCAGGTTTCAGTCTGTGCCCCCCACAGAGTGGTGGCCAACAGAGAAATCCCACTGTATGTGTATGTATACATAATATATGTATATATTGGTTTTGTTTCTCCTTATTTTCTCTTTCGCTTATTCATCCTGATACCTGTCCAATACATTCTCTTGTCTACATATTCTTTCTTGTTTTTGTTGTTTTGGTTTTTACTTCTATTGACTCTTGCTTGCTCATATCTTTCCTTCCTTAAGCAAATCCTGTTTTTCCTTTTCTTCTTGTTTTCTCTCTTCTTTTCCTCTTTCATATGAGTAAATATTGTATAGAATCTACATGGTTGGACCCACTACTATCACCTTTCACTGTTTGGAACTTAACTACTCAAGTTTCCCAAAGCTTAAGTAACATCCTATTGTAAATTTTACATCTATTAGAACTTTCCTCATTACCTCTATACCTTTTCTGATCTCTCATTATCCCTGCTACAAGCAGGAGGGAAAAAAATCACTCTTCTAACAAAAAACCCACTACATGCAAATTCCTGGTTTATATTGGACTCTGCTTTATAACGGTGTAGACCTTGCTCTTATGGTTAAAGATACAAAGTTAATTTCTACCACAGTAGGTCAATTTCATGAATGTAATTGATGCTATTGTTAATGTACTAGGGTAACGAGTATGCCATACAGGCTATGACCAGTTGTACATTCTCATATGGTAATACTGTAATTATCTGAGGTAATAATCATTAACATAATCCAGGGTCTTGAGACAACCACGACAGCCAAGAATCACATATGCCTAGAAGACACTGAACAAACAGAATTCTCCTAAAAAGTATTGATATTTGTCTTCAAGCAACCTCCCATAATCAAAATATAAACATCATCACTGAAACTAAAAGGGGGAAATACATATAGATACCAAAAGAAAAAAGAAAAAAAAAAGAAAATGTCGAGACCCAGAAGTAAAATACAACCCCAGACCCCCAGCTCATCCAGAACAAATCCAGAGGACAACAAAATAGAGGAAATTGGAAAACACTCAACCGAACTTTCAGAAATGATAGCAGCAGAAGTTAAAAACAGATGGATGAGGTTATAGAGAACATCAGATTAGAAATAATTGGCCAAGTTAAGTCAGAGATGACAATCATAATGAAAGACCTGCTTAGTGAATTTAGAGTAGACACAGATAAAAAAACAGAGGAACTTAGAAAAACAATGGAAAACTTGACCACTCAATTCAGGAAAGAAATGGAACCCATGAAACAGATCCAAACAGATGTCCAAGAAATCAAAAACTGTCCTGAAAGTATATGCAGTCGATTAAATGAGAGCGAAGACAGAATCTCAGAACTAGAAGACAGGACTGCACTTTATGACCATGAAAAGGAAAACTTCTTAAAAATAACTAGAATCTATGAGAAATCAATACAACAACTGCAAGATGATGCAAAGAAGAACAATATAAGATTGATTGGAGTGAAGGAAAAAGAAGGAGACAGTGCAAAGGATCTAAGAAGATTATTCACAGACATAATGACAGAAAACTTCCCAAGCATGAGAAGAGAACTTGACATAC
>PVJO010024345.1:0-24529 GCA_004026905.1 Hystrix cristata | reverse complement strand
TGTGCTTACAAGGCAAGCACTCTAACCACTGAGATAAATCTCCAGCCCCAGTAATAATGTAAATTAAAACTGAAGCACAAATTTAGAAGAAAAAGCTTGCATCGAAAAGTAGGAGGAAATGGGAAGGGACCTTCTCTGAGGAGTTGAAAAGGATGAGGCTGGCCCTCCACGTAAGAGTAGGAAGACAGGCAAGAACTCCACTTGAGCAGCTGGCGGGGCCACTTTCGGATGAGGAGGATCAGAGCGGCCCACGAACAGAGAGAAGGGACCCGTTTCATGTGTAGCTGGTGGGCTGGGTTCTGGTAGATCGTTGTCTCAGTCCTGGTTTGAAAGCTCCGGAATCCTCATGGCCTGAGAGACTCTGTTTCCACAAAATGATGTCCGTTTGTTGTGGCTTCAGTCGTGTGAGGTTGCGCTTGCCCCTGGAATCTGGGCGGTCACAGGTTCAGGTACAATGACTCGAGACTTCTGGGCGTAGCTAAGTGTTTCTGTAAATTCTTCTTGGTGTCCTCAGTGTGGAAGTGGGGTGAGATCATGTAAATCCAGGGCTTATCCACTTTGTTTGCCAACTTTTAGACAGAGAATCCCTAAATGATTAACATAACTGTATGCAGAGCTGAAAAGGGTTTGACCCAAAGTTTCAGTTTAACAAAGGCTGCAAAATAAAGGTCGTAGTCCACTCTGTTTTTAGTTACCTCTTGGACATCTGTAGGCCCAAATGAAGTTTATTTTTATTTTTATTTTTATTTTTTTATCACCAACAGCTTCGAAGTAACTGACTATGCCAGAAGAAAACACAAATCGTGCTTTTAATGATTAACAGGCTCTGGGCCCGGGAGTCTGCCCATCCCTCGGTCCTATGCTAGTTTGTCTAGAACAGTATCTGCCCAGATTATGTGTCATTAGTTTATAAAATAGTGCTACTTCTTAAACCTGAGGAAAGTCAATACATAAGAAATACTTCCAATTAGAAAACAGCTCACTGACATTAAGGGAGAATCTTAAAATATTATCTTTAGAAAGACAGAAAAATCTTATTTGAAATAAAAACAAGTGATTGCAAGAAAGAGCCTAATAAGCACCTTGAAAAAAATTTAAGTTAGCAAATGCACTGAATGTTCAAATGAATCCAGTAAACTGGAAGTAATCTCAGAAATTCTTAGCCAAAGAAATAAAGAATTTGTATTTAAAGGTTAAAAAATGGAGTTCCAGCAAATAAGTCTTTCTGGGGCTTCAGGAACAAAGAGAAATTGAGAAGAATTACTTCCAGCACTGAGAGAGTAAAAGCTTCCCATAAATGTCATCAGTTACAAAACAAAAAACAAAAACCAGCCCATAAAATAGACACATTAATTTTAGTGTTCTCTTCAATATCAGCTTTCTTCTCAAAACTTGGTATGGAAAAACAAATAGAAAATCATTTTCAAAATGCTGAAGGCTAAAAATTGGTAGAAGAGGGCCAAATAAACCTATTCAAATATACAATGATTAAGAGAGCTGACAGAAAATTACAACATATGCAAGAAATTCACTATAAACAATATCATTGTTTTAGTATAAGGGCCTAAACGTCTAACCTCAGGTGCAGTGTAACCTAGCTGATATTAACTGACACTGTACACCACTTTCCTCCTTAGTCATTCTAGTAAGGGATGGAATGTACCCCGGGCAGTAGTCAATGTGCTGGACACCATCATTCCTCTATTTACACTTTTTTCTACAGATCACCCTTCCTGAGAATCACTACCACCATGTGCTTGTCGTCATTAGACAATTACTAGTTTACAAAGTCCACTTGAATAAATGTCCCATTTTTTACTTACTACTAATTTACGTTGAATTTCACACTCATTAATATTACGAGCACTTGGGGCTGGAGATTTAGCTCAGTGATTAGAGTGCTTGCCTTGTAAGCACAAGGCCCTGAGTTCGATCCCTGGCACCACAAAAAAAAAAAAAATATTACAAGCATTCGTGTTAAAATGAGGAGTTTCACAAGATCGCTCTATCCTCAGTACTACTTAGTATTTTCCTGGAAGTTCTCAGGCAGAATTTTTCAACCTGAGTACTGTTGACATCTTGAGTCAAATGACTCCTTGCAAGGAGTTGTATGTGCATTGTACAACACTCGGCAGCATCTCTTCCTGCTGTCTCCCGGGTGACAGTACCTCACTCGGTTGGGACAACAAAAAAACACCCCAGTTGTTGTCAAATGTCTCTTAAAGGCAAAATCACTCAGCTCAAGAACTAGTATTCTAAACAATAAAATAAAAAACAATAAGATAAGATAATGTCCCTCTGAAGAAGACTGACATATTTAACATGACAGCTATACATGCAGTGAGAAGCTATTATAATGTACAAGAAAGTGTAATAATGTTGCTGGATACAGAACAAATATCTACAAACAAGCCTTTCCTACGTAGCACCAACAAACAAATTATTTTTAAAAAATTATACTGTTTGACACATCTAAGTATATAGGTCTGGAGCAAGATAGTGACTGATGCCCTCAGATGAATATCTCCCCACAGGCACACTAGGTTGAAAGCCTATTAACCCATCAAACTACCTTCGCCATGATTAGGGAGATCAAGTGAGAGATCATAGTGCCTGCCTGTAGTGTGAGAAACAGAAAAGAGGTAGTAAAGAAGAAAGAAGAAAAGCCTTGCCTGCGTCTCCCCTTCCCAACTCCAGGTAACCAGGTGTGAAGAGGTATCTCCTGCTTGTGAGAAAGAATTAAGTACAGGCCTTCGAATTGAAATCCAGTGCTAGGCCTGTCATATAAAACCAGTTACTAGGCAAAACCCCTCGACCTCTACTGCCAAGCTAATAGCCACAGACCAAGTGGCTGGACAGCATTGAGTTGAGCTGCCATCTGTATCAACCCCCCTCTCGGGGAAGGCTTGAAGCAGGACTTCCCCCACCGGGGAGCAAGTGTGAAAGCTAATGCAGGGCCTCGTGTCAGAGCTCAGTGCCAGTGAGTCCCAGTAGAAACTGAGGCCCCAGAGCCCACAGACAAGGCCTGGAGACCATGCCCAAGATCAAGCAGAGTCCTCCACCCCAGTGGATCAGGTTTACATTTTTGGCCTGTATGATTTCCAGCCTTAGAGTATTCTTAGATCACATCTGCTTCCCTCCTGAGACTGTTCAGGAGGGTGAACAGTCAGGTGTGACCAAGATGAGCATTAGCCTAAGTCAAGAGATTCTTTCTACTACCTGATGCTCAGCCTTTGGCAGCACAGCAAATGCCAGTGTTCAAAGATTGGGTCCTTGAATTTCCCTGGCACACAAGCAGAGCCCTGCACCCCAGTGGGAGGGGATTATGTTTCACCCTGCACAGTGCTGGTCGCAGCGTGGGGCTCAGGACGCTTATAAGACTGTGCAGGTTCTTGTGCACTGTACAGGAGAATCAAGCATGACCCAGCTTAGTGTATGTCTAGGTGACCAAAGAACAGCATTCACCAATCCGACCCCAACCTCAGGCAGCATCGCATGATGCACGACCCCATTGATTGTGCTAAGACAGGGTAGTATGCCCAAGGCTTTGTCCTAAAACTTACTGCTGGGCCAGTAAATCTCATCACCAGTCAGATCCTAAGCTCCAGTCTGCACATAGACAGAGCAGCTGTCTGGAGCAGCTCAGGTGCCAAGGGAAGACCTACAACTCAGTCTGTCAGGTTTCTAGTTTAACTAGCACCACTTATGGTTGGTAGTAGTCCGGGGCTACAAGCACCCCTGAGCAATAGGCAGCCTTGCCCTGCAGCACTGGACAAGGCAATAATTCACATTTGTAATACTGTTGATCCTTGCAGGCTGTGGCCTCGGTGTGCGACACAGTTTGGTAGGGCACTGATGGCCACAGAATTGACATAGGAGCCTGGGGCTGTCCAGTGACATAGCCTTAGGCTATCTCTGGTGACTCTGGCCACAGCCAGGTAGAATCCTGAGTGCCTGTCCACAGAGTAGCAGCTTAATGAACTATCTGGGCCTACTTATCCCCAGGGAAAGGCTGGTGAGGACAGACTACTCTTTCTAGGTAGGCTCCTGCTTCATTCTGAACAACACATAAACAGTATACTTGGGGAAAACCTGGAAAGACAAAAAGATGATCTTTAATGCTAGAAGAAAAAAGAAATATCATATTAAGTTGTCCCAGTTCACCTGACAGCAGACATCTCGGTAGAAATCCTAGAGCGCAGAAGAAAGTGGCATGAGATTTTCACATTACTAAAGAGAAAAAAACATGTCAATCAAAAATAATGTATCCAGCAAAGCCATACATTATAAATGCAAGAGAGAGAAAGATGGTCGAAAATAAAACTGAAACAGTATGTCTCCAACAGACCTGTCCTACAAGATGCTAAAATAAAAAGTTCTTCAAACTGAAAGGGGCATTGAGTAAGAAGAAAATAAGAGAATTTGTTGTATAATGACACTGGTGAGAGTAATTGTACAACAAATTCGGAATGCTTTAATATTATAAGCATGTGAGGAGGAATGAATGCTGGCATAGAGTTTTCTTATTAGTTTATTTCCTCTTGTTTATTTTATTTCTATTCATATCTTCATATGTGTAAGTTAAAATGAATTTTTCAAAATTATATTTCATATCACTGCTTTAAAATACCATAAGTTTAAAATAAATTGTTATTTTTATTTCAAATCATGCATTTTCACTGCATATATTATTAAAGTAAAAATTTTCAAACTATCTAAAATCTAAAAAACAATTTAAACACATAGGAATAATCTTAAGAAAGTTAGTTTAGAATGTATATAAATTAAATAAAATAAAAATTTTTCCTGAAAGATAAAAGCTTTATATAATGCAAAGTGAAGAGGAAGGCTAAATATTATGAAGAGTATGATAATTCCAAATCAATGACTAGAACTAAAGTAACTTTGGTCATAATTTGACAGGGTTTTAAGTGTTTTAGATGCTTAGCACTGCACAACAGAGTTAATATACTTGCGCTATGGGAAACAATAAAGGCACGCACACAATAAGATACTTAACATCAATACATATTGGGAAATTAAAACCAAAACCACAAACATTATGCACTATATATTCACCAGAGCAGCTATAATGACTGCCAACATTTTATGCTTGCAAACTGGTGAAGCAATTCAGCCTCTTGCAAATTATTAGTGAGAATGTAAAGTGGCACAAATATTTTGGAAGAAGGTATGGCGTTTTCTTGTAAATCTAAACATATACCTACCTCATGTAACATGAGTCCTCTCCAATACATCTAATAAGAAAAGTGGTAGCAGCTACTCCCAAAATTATTTTTACAAGAATATTCATAATAGCTTTATAATACAAAAAAAAAGCCCAGGTGCTCATCAACAGTAAAATGAATAAACAAATTGCCATGTTTATATATAGTAATAAGATTCTATTCAAAAATTCAGAAAAAACAAACTACAGATATGTATAATGGAAGGATATGGAAAAAGTGCAGCATGAAACAATCTTACAAAAATGAGTGCACACCACATTATATAAAATTAAATTCTAGAACATATGAAATTATCCTGTGAAGTAAAACATCAAAACTATAGTTATCTTGGGGATCCAAGGACTGTGTAGGGTTATGGGTGAATACTATGGAGTGATAGCAATGTCGTATATCTCAATGTAAATCAAGTTACATAAACTGACCAGAACTCAGTGAATACACACATGTAATTTGTTCATTTTATTGGATTTAGATTTATGTCAATAAAAACCATATGCAGGATTAAACTGAAATATTTGGGTATACATATAATAATGTCTAGAATTTCATTAGAAATAAAATATTTGGTAGATTAATGAATGATAAAGACATGATGAAGCTAATATAGTGATAACTATAATTAGTGATATCTATAATAAATGGGTCTAAATACTGTTTTCCCTCCAATTACTAACCAGATTTCTCAATATGACTTCTTACGCCACCCATCCAGTATTTGCTGGGATAGACAGCTTGCTGTAACAAGGACACCTCACAATGTTTAATGGCTTAAATATGATGTTTATTTCTTGCTCAACAGCAATATGATGCATTGAACAACTTTCTAGATCTATTTTCATAGAATCGTCCAGAGATCCATGCCACCAAGAACTATACCATGTTTGATATGTGACTTTCAGGGTCTCTGTAGGAATTACCACAGTCAGAGGAGATAAGCATGGAAGAGCCGTTTCCAGGCAGGAGGATTTCATGAGCATAACCTAGAAATGGCTCTTATCACTCTACTTCAGTGCCATTGGTCTGAATTTCCAGAGAAGCTGAGAAATATAGTCTAGCTTTGCCAGGAATGAAAAGAAACACTGATATTTTTGAGCAATTAGCCATTTTGGCCACACTTCCTTTTTCCCACTGATTTCTCTTACATTGATAGTTTTTGTTGATGGTTCATGTGTGTATATGTTTTGGTTGTTTTGTTTTAAAGATAAGCTCTTTTTAGGGAAGTGTACAAATTCTTAATGTATAGCTTCATAACTTTTTACCTATGTGTAATTCTATGTAAGTATCACTGAAATTAATATGCATATTCTTTCAGCATCCCTGTCCCCTCATGGTCAACATCCCAGACAATCAGGATCACCATTCTGACTTCTACCATGGAAATGGTTTATTTTCTGTTTTTGAACTTCATATAAATGGAATTTGACAATATATACAATGTTGAATATGCTTTATTCCACACAAAATTATTTCTATATTTTCATATATATATATAGGTTTTTCCATTCTTGTTTAATATATTCCATTCTACGAAAGCATTACAATATATTTATTCATTCTTCACCCAATACCCACAATTTAAAGGCAGGGAGGTTTAATTTGGTTCATGACTTTGGAGTATTTGGTCCATAGTCATCTGCACTAAGGCAGAAACATCATGGTGGAAGAGGGTGGCAGAGCAAAGGTGCTTAGTTCATGGCCACCAGGAAGCAGAAGGAGGAAAAATGCCAGAAAGGAAGAAGTGAAGCACCAGACAGACTTCTAGGCCATGTCTCCATGACCCACCCAGATGCACCCAGAAATGTGTTTCACCAATCCCCAGGGCAGATCCCAAAGTCAATCAAGTTGACATTCCACCACCCTAACCACCACAGCTGCTGTGAACATTCTTAGCTTCTCTCTCTCTGTCTCTCTCTCTCTCCTTTCTCTCTCTTCTTCCTTTTATTCTTCCTCCCTTTCCTTTCTTCTTCTTCTTTCTTTTTTTTAGGCACATCTTCTCATTTCCATCAGCTATAGTTCCAGGAACAAATTTTCTGGGACATGTAATATACCTATGTTTTTCTTAAGTACTCTAAAACAGTTATACCTCCACCAGCAATTTAAGAGGCTTTCACTTCCTTTTCACTTCCTTGCTAACATTTCATATTTTCAGCCACTTTTTGGTAAGTTTTAATTTGTCTATAATGCTAAACATAAAGAAAAGTTGCAAGATTTATCAGGTCATCCAGGAACTGATCTGTACTTCCAGCTAGAACTACATAGGAGCTGCTGTAGTAGTCACAGCTAGGCCACTTTGCTCTGCTGCGCAGTAAAATAATCTCACAGAATACTATAATGCAAAATGTCACTCTGAGACCATAATAAAGTGAGAAAAACCAAGACAACTTGATAATTTTGCTTAAGCACCAAACAAAATACCAAATATCTCTGCTCCTGGCTACTATTAAGTGACTGAACCAATTACAACTTTGTCCTCATCCTACTGTCCTCTTTGTACTGATAAAACATGAAAAACTGCCCAATATCACTAATTATTAAGGAAATGCAAATCAAAACACAATGAGATATCATCTCACCCTCTTGAGTGGTATTTATCTAAAAGACCAAGAAAATAACAAATGCTGACAAGAAGGCAGAGAAAGGGGAATCCTAATACACTGTAGGTGGGAATGAAAATTAGTGTAGCAATTACAAAATACAGTACAGAGGTTTCTAAAAATACTAAAAATAGAACTACCATAAGACTCTGTAATCCTACTACTGGGTATATATACAAGGAAAATCACTCTTTCAAAGAGAAACATTCATGCCCACATTTATTGCTGTACTGTTTACAATAGCCAACGTATGGACTCAACTGAGGTTTCCATCAGTGGATGAATGTATTGTTTAAATGTAGCACATATATATAATGGATTATTATTCAGCCACAAAAATGGCAACATGTCATTTGTGGCAACATGAATGGGACTGGGGGATATTATATTATACGAAATAAACTAGGCTCAGAAAGACAAATAGCACATTCTCACTCACAAGTGGAAGCTAAAAATTTTGATCACATAGCAGCAGAGTAGAATAGAGGTCCCTGACAATAAAGAAGAGAAAGAGGAGGAGAGACAGTAAGAGGCTGGATGGTAGCTATCAAAATACAGTTAGAGGGCAAGTAGTTCTAATGATGTATAGCACAGAGAGGTTAGTATAGTCTACAAACTCTGATAACATTTTAAAATAACAAGAGGTGTTTGAAGGCCTCTATCACATAGAAATGGCACTGAGAAGACAAAAAGTTAACTACCCTGATTTGATCATTACACATTGTACACATATATCAAACTATAATATACTTCCCATGAATAAATACAAATATATATAAATTAAAAATAAAATTTTCAATTTATAATATCAATAACTTTTTAGAAAGATACCTGATTACAGTACGCCCTTACTTTCTGATAACATCCAATCTTGAGAAAAGTCCCACTTCTCAAAACTCTCCGTATATTCACCCAGTAAAAGAGCAAACCCTTGAAAAAGTTTTTCTGATAACCTATCACAATGGCTGCAATTCCCCGTAGTAAGCGTTCTTCCCTGGTGAAAAAGCAATAGGCCCTACTCACTCAGTTATAATTGTTTTCCAGATGGTCTTTGGCTAAAGGACATTGACAGCAGATACTTACGAAATAAAATACAAGGAAAAAATAAAAACCATGTATACAGTTTAAAACTCGTTATTTTAAAAAACAGATTAAACAGTTTTTAACTGACTCTAAGAAAAAGTGAAGTCAGATATAAACAAGTAAAAAAGGAAAAGGAACACAACTACGGATACAGCAAGTTATTATAAACTTTAAAATAGAAATATGAACAGTGTTATCACCACTAAAATGTTAAAATGAGTGAAATAAAAACTTTTATAATATTATATAGCAATAAACAATACATTAAATATCAAAAGTGACTCAAGGAAAGATGGAAAACCTGCATATTATACTGATCGACATTAGAATGAGTGCATTGTTAATTTAAAAAATAAACCATTCCTTCCTGTTTACTCCAAGAAGAAAGAAAGACAAGAGGAAAAAAGAGAGAAAGGAAGAATTAAAGAAGGAAAGAAGGACAAAAATCAAGGAAGGAAGCAGCAAGCAAGCACAAGTACTGGGCAGCTTTACAAACCAGTTTTATGAAGTTCTTGGGTCACTAACTCCACCTTATACATATAATTTAAAGACTGGGAAGCAACAAGAAAAGCTATCCATCACACTTGATGAGGTTATTATGTTGTTGGAAGAAAAGCTCGAAAAGGACGAAAGTAAAAATATTATAGACTGATATCACAATACAAAAATTAAATACCCCAAAGTGTAGCAGTGAATAAAACGGTCTATATTACTAAATAACCCAAGACTAGAAGTTTCATCAATACTGTAATAATATTATGTGAACTTGGGAGAAAAGGCATATAGATAATCACTTGATGATAAATTCCCATGTGTAATTTTGTAAATTTGTAAGTTGTTAAAGTTTTTGGTAAACTAAACACACAGGAATTCATCCTAATAAAGGATATCTATCAATACCTAATAATGCTATTAGTTATTTATCAATAGCTAATAACTAATAGTTATTGCAAAATCTTAGAAATAGTCTTGGTGAAGTCTGGAACAGGGCAGGGTGCCTGCTATCACCGCTCGGTTCACTTGTCTCTCACCAGTGTAATAAAGTTCAAGTTTTCAGCAGGTTTGTGATAGCTGCGAAGTACTGAAAATTCCTGCTTTTTTCTTCCCCACAAATCAAATGAAAAGGAAACAATGAAAACAAAACACCCACGAAAACATATCTGCTATGAAATTAAGAGACAGAAAACAGTCCTCCAAGGACTGGAGGGACAGACAGAGCAAAACAACAGCTATGAGCACAGCTGGGATGGGGCCCCAGGTGCCAGGATGCGGGGAAGGGTACAGGGGTGCTTTGTCGTAGACTCGGTAAAGGTGTAAATGCTCACTCTCCAATACACAGATATTCATGACTATTTCATTTTCATTGTGTATTTACTGTATGCGAACCCTACTTTGTCTATTCTACTGTTTTCTTTAGTCCAGAAATCCTAATCTGATAGCATCTAATTTTCATTCAAATTTTCACCCTTTTACTGGGAACATTTTAACTTTGATGCAATCTGTAAATTCCTTAGGGATAAACGAAATCTTTATACCTACCAGGAAGGCAAATATGCAAGCATATGTTGCCATATTACATTATCTTTATTACATATGCCCAGTACAAATTTTAAGACTATAGAGCAAACAGCTAAAGATTGATGTTCTGTGTTAGTCTTCTGAGGCTGCTACAATATAATTCCACATATTGTGTGGCTTAAACAACTACAGTTTATTGTCTCAGTTCTGGAAGCTAGAAGTTCAAGGTATGAAGGTGTGAGCGGGGGTGGTCTCTGCTGAGACTGCTCCCCTTGCTTGCCAGCTGCTTTACCACCTTGTCTGCCCAGAGGCTCTCTTCCACATGCATCTGCGAGTCTGGGGTTTCTCCTTGTGTACAAATTTCCTCTGTTTATAAGGACTCCTGTATGATTGTAGTAAGGTCCACCCTAAGCAGCTCATTTGCCTCTTATTACCTCTTTAAAGATCCTGTTATATTCTGACATACTGGAGGATTTAAACTTCTACACAGCAATTTGAGAGGACATAAGTCAGCCCATAACCAATTAAATACTGTTGAATAAAACTGGGTAGAGAAAGCTAGAGACAAAAGAGAAGAGGAAGAACTTCAAGCTAATTCATTTGTCGTTCATAACAGAAATCAGCGGATACTATCTCCAAAAGGAGGGTTCTAAATACAGTGTATAAAATTCCAATTACAAAGGTAACTAGAATAAAAGTATCTTAAAAACTACAATTTTAAAAATAAGACTCCATAGTGAGAATTTATATAATGTTTATAAATACAGAGTCCACCAAAAATGTACAGACATTTCAGGAAAAGAAAAGTAGTATGAAGTTTTTTCAACAGATGGTGTTACCTTTGTTTGGGGGCCCTTAGAGGATGTTGTATATCGCAGAAAACCCACTATGCTGCCGGCCCTTAGAGAAGAAATTGAAAATACATGTGAGACAATCTCAATAACCAAAGTTATCCAAGCAGCAGTTTGCCATACTAATA
The DNA here is from genome assembly GCA_004026905.1 of Hystrix cristata. Taxonomy (NCBI): domain Eukaryota; kingdom Metazoa; phylum Chordata; class Mammalia; order Rodentia; family Hystricidae; genus Hystrix; species Hystrix cristata. Next base: position 13,106 of record PVJO010024345.1, on the reverse strand, counting down.
AATATCTGGAAGCTAACGGCCACCACTTTGAGCACTTCTTGCAATTGTAGAGCCCCAAAGTACCTTGTGTTACTCTCATGATTTCTCAATAAATGTAGTATTAAAAGTATTTATACAAATTTTTCTTTTCCTTAAATATGTAGACATTTTTTGGCAGATTCTGTATACTTTGTTTTGTAACTTTCAAATTAGCCCTTGTTTTAGACCTGGTTCTATTGTTATAGATATTCAAAGTTCTTCCGAGTCCTTTTGTTAGTTTCCCAGAACTTCTTTCAGTGGCATGAATGTTGTTCTCTGGGAGATGCTTCAGCAAGATCAAAACTGTATAATAGTCCCCTAAGTCCTTAAACATTGAGAAATGCACGCCCAAAGCCTCGACAATTACAGGATAGATTGGATGCATTTAAAATCCTTGTCTTCAGCTCTTAAGTGTCAGGGTGATGTTTTTCCATTACCATTAACATTGACTGTAGCTGTGCTGGCCAATTTAACTCTCTGTCCCTTAGAGATCACATGATGCTCTTGCCCAGCTGGCCAAAGTTTGTTTTTAGCTTTAACAGGGTAGGTCTGGTATTTTTACAGGACATGTATTGGTAGATGTGTTACCAACTCATATCACTAGACCTGATACTGATCCTTCTTGAGGAAACTCTGATCTTGGATGTACCATTTAATACACAGATGCGAGTCTTACTTCAAGAATTTAATCTAATGTCGATCCTACTCCGTTCTTTTGGTTTTCCTTTGACTGGAAGAGTTTCAATTATTCACATTTTGGATAGTGTTTTCTTTTAGTTTATAACTTCAATGTACTTTCTCTTTTAAAAATATTTTTACTTGTTATTTTTTTTTTGCTTTTCCCATTGCACATACTCTGTCTTGCTGTGATTTCTGTGTTGTCTGTTTCACTTTTCTCCTTGTAGTTTTTACTTATGAAATGATTATTTTCCCCCATTTTCTTCTAAATTTTGCAAGCAACTATTTCTCATCTGTGTAGTGACTCACCATCACTTCCTGTTGACTGACCATCGTCTTCTCTAATTCTTTGTCCATATCTTCTCTGAGGCCCTGCATTTTTCTTTTATTGTCTTCCTAAATGCAATTATAGTATTAATTTATACTCTCCTTTATTCATGTTGGCATGTTATGTTACAATTACCCTCTGTTTTGGAGCAATGTTTTTCCAGTGTTAGTCTGCAGGGAAGTTTTTTGTCTCTTTTTAGTCTTGGAGGTTCCTCCTCCTTCTTTTCCTACAGTGTATCTTTCTTTGGATGTTCTAGATATACAATTACTTTGTTAACTCTATTTGAATGAGTTGTATTCTCAGTTAGAAGGAGGATTTTGTAAGTGAGAAGAGCGGCATTCCTAAGGTCTCAGCTCAAGAGCTCCCCTCCCTATTGCTATAAAATATGTCATTTCTGGTGCCAGGCCTCATGTGAATTTTAGATCTAACTTGTTCATGGATGCTCTTATCATCAGTTCCACGCTTTATAGTTCTTTTACCTCCAGTAAAATGAAAAGGCCACCTCTGCCTCAAGATCCTGTTCCTAACTTCTACTTCAAAACTTCCCTCTCTTTCAAAAGCGTTATTTTCTAGAATTTGTCCCCTCTGGGTGCCTCCTCAGCCAAACACATTCTAAACTTCCTGTCCCCACCTCTCCCATTGCACTTCCCTTCTTCAATTACAGCCGTTCTTGTTGATAATGGGTCCCATTCTTTTAGGAGTGAATCTACTGCTGGTTTCTGAAATCTGCCCCTTCCAAAACCCTTCTGTACGTCCTGTTCTTAGACACATAACACCATTGTGGCTTCCTACATAGCACTTTTGTGAACTTCCTGCCGAGTTCAGATGCCAAAAACAGCTATCACTAAAGGAAAGGAAGTACTATGGGAGAGAGAGCCCAGCAGCAGTGGATACCATAAAGCACACACAATACAACATTTATTTCTTTGATGTGTGCAATCCCTTTTGAAGACAAGTCATATCTTCTGTCTTCTAAGGAAAGCCTGGGAATCGGACTGGAAGGCCATTTTGGAAACAGCTGGACACATTAAGGTTCATGAAAACTAGACTGAAAGAAGCCAGTTGATGTCATGACTACAGACAGAAAAGATACTGAATAAGAAAAATCTTAATCTCTTAACACGGATTATCCTGGTCCCTGTAAGAAATTCTTGCACATAACTCATACAGAAATCTCTAATTCAACATGATAAATACAGAAAAGGAGGAGAAAGAAGAGGAGGAAAAGAGACAAAGGGGTGTGAGAAAGAGAACAATTACTGTCATGGTATCTGTAGAAATGGTATTAGAGGAAATGGAGACAAATCGACATAAACTTATAAACATGTGAAGCATGCCATGCAACAGATAAAAAGTATGAACAATATTTTAATCCTAACCGTTCTTGTGGATATGTACTATGTCTCTTTTAGTTATAACTTCTATTCCATTAGGACCGAAAAGGAAACATGTAAAGTTGTTAGAAGATTATGTAGATAAATATGCTAAGGTCCTCTGTACACATACGCTGGTGCCTGATTTGGAGCAAAATCATCACACTGTTAAAAGGGCACCATTAGACACTCCAGGATCCTGCCTGTTATCTAAAGACTATTAGGTTACACATAGCCCGGAGGTGTGCTAGTACTCACAGGTACACTGCAGTAGCTGATGGGTTGGATTTGGAGTTCAAAACTAAAGGCTAGGTGTCTTAGCTACTTTTCTCATTGCTGAGACAAAAATACCCTAAACACCCACGAATTAAAAGGGGAAGGGTTTATTTTGGCTCACACTTTGTAGAGGTTTCAGTCCACAGTCCACTGGCTCCAAGGCAAGGTGGCATTGCAAAGAAAACCAGTCCATGGCAGAGCAGCAGCAAGCCTCGCTTTTCCTTTTATCCCATCCAGGGTGCAAGCCTGTTGGTTGGTGCCACCTACACCCAGAGTGGGCCATCCCATTATCCATACCAGAACTATTCTAAACCAATCAGTGGATTAATTTAGTACCACACACCCTACATCCAGCCAGCTCTGAAAAGACCCTCCTATGAGTGCATGAAGCTTTGGGGGGATATCTAGATACAAACCATAACACTGGGGACCAGCTATGATGCTCAGTGAGCAAACAATGAAGAAATCAATTACCTACCAGTGAACTGGCAACACCTTAGGACTTCAGAACAAAAAACATGCTGCAGTAGTAAATGTCTGATTAACTTCAACAAGATGTCACATCTAAAACCAAGAAAAACCATTGGAAATATTACATAAATATGTAATAACAAAATTATTTCTAAAATGTTTGAATTTACTTGAAACCCTGTCAAACTATTATGCACATATTTATTTCAATGTAATTTGCCTTTTGATAGTATTTGAAAAATCTAGTCATTAGAGTATTTTTGTTTTGTTCTTATTAAAAAGACAAGTAAAAATTCAGATATGGAATAATTTTATTCCAGTATGACGTTAATGAGTTGTGCTAATTTATGTGAGTAGAAATTATATAAAATATGTATATCGAATATTATGCAAAAGGAAGAAAGGCATACATACTCTTTCCCATTTTTGGAATAGAAGACATCACAATACATTCTACTTTATAGTTCTTCCCACGTGACCGATAGTCTTTCCACTTCTATGTACTTTCCTTCTATCAAGTGTATTGTTTCATCCATTTCCCGTCTGTGATGTGCACCTTGTTGGTGCCAGTAAATCTCCTCTGTAAACCAGGAAGCCGTATGTGAGATTTAATAGTGTGCCCACAGAAGGGAGGCGTCAGCTCACTGATGCTTTCTAAGGTCATAAACGTAATGAAGAAATAGCATCAAATTCCAGAGGCTGATAAATGTCTAAGTAAATGGGAGCTCTACATCTTACATACACTCTTAAACTGGTTACTCCCCTAGAGTAAATAAAATCTATTGTCTCGATGCTTATTTTGTGGCTGGCCACTAGGTTATAGATTCTCTAGGTATTTTGAAACGAAACAAAAATAAACATTAAGCCAATTCAGTCCAACTTGGCCCCTCAATTAGGAGAAAAAGGTGATAATCAAGAAAACGTGGTGCTTGCAGGGTCAAGACATCTCCTTCCTCTGAAAGCCCAGGGAACATCCCTACCTCCCCCTGCCGGGCACAGGCAGCTACTGCTACCTGCCTGCCACAGCCACTGTTTAGCTTACCTTTTCTTTCCTTAGAAAGCCAGCCCTCTTGCCTTTTCCGAGAAGATACCGGCACTGGGAACTGTAAATCTTATTTTCACTTTCCAGAATCTCTTTCTCAGCCCTTTTCAGGGGGTGGAATTCATTACGAGCGAGAAACCACATGGACCGTCAGTGTGGGGCTGCTGCAGCTGGGTCTCAGGCTGGTCTTTATGGAGGTGGCCGGGCCTATCCAGGTTCTGAAACCCTGGACTAGCTGCTGAGGGTAGCTTTTCACCCACGGGAGAGATGATCCTGAAGGAAAACAACGCCAACTCGTAACAACGGTTAAATGCCAGCGGCACGAATCTTAGAAGAGTGCCCGTAAGAAGCGTTTGGCAAAAGTAAAACAAATAGATTAGAGGAGACAAGTTCCTTAGGAGTTAAATCACAAAAGAGGCTTTGTGGATGTTGTAGTAGGTTGAATATCATCCTCAAAATTCAAAATTCTGAGGTATTCCTGGAATTTCAGAATATGACCTCCTTTGGAATAAGAGGTTTCCAAAAGATGAAGATTGAGATGAGATAGATGAGATCGTACTGAATTAAATCCAGTGAAAATGTCCTTGTAAGAGACAGAGGAAGAGAAACACAGGGTGGAAGCCCTAGGAACATGGAAGCAGAGACCGGACTAAAGCTTCAACAAGCCATAATTACCAACAACCACCAGATGCACCTTGAGACCATATTATTAAGTGAAATAAATCATACATAAATTTAAGTATCACAGGGTTTCTCTTATATGAGAAATGCAAAATATAAATAAAGAGCAAGATAAAAGATAGATAATAGGAAGTAGGGAGAGCTTTTCTAATTGAGAAGGGGAGCAAGAGATGGAGGGAGGGGGAATGGAGGGGAAAGAATGGGGATTCAAAAAATAAATTGAAAAAAATGGAGATAGAGGTTTTGAAAGTGGAAAGGGAACTGAGAGATAGAAGAAACAAGAGGGAAAGGGAAGGATGGGGGACAAAAAAATGAAGAATTGAAATATGTTATGTTCATCTACCAATTCCCCACAGTAAATGTAATCATTATGTACTGCAGACATGTACTGATAAAAATAAAAATTGAAATAAAGAAAATCTTCACTATTATCTTAACTGCTTGGCGAAAATAAAAATGGCTCTAAAACAAAGAATAAGTGCTAATGCATTGGGAAAAAAAAAAAACCAATAAGGATGAAAAGTAAGGAAATGAGTTCATTATTTTCATTATTTTTTATATACTAGAAAAGTTGCAAAAGCACGTTTCTTTTTCTATTTGACAAAAATTACATATGTTTATGATGTACATGTTTACATGTATGTATGCATTGTGTAAGATTATATAAGCTCATTAAAATATATATTACTTCACATGTCTGTTTTTATTTTTTGTATGTAGAGCAAATACTTGTCTTAGCAATTTTCAAGTATACATTGTTAACTGTAGTCACTTTCCTTTATGAGTTGCCTCTTCAACCTTTTGACTTAGGTCTGACATTTTGTATCAGCTGGGGAGCATCTCCCCAACACTTTCCTGCCCAGTCCCTTGTAAACACTGTTCTAGTCTCTGCTTCTGTGTGTTTGCCTTTATTTTGGATCCCACATTATACTAGCCCCTTCATATTACCACAACAAAATACCCGATGCAATGAAATTGTAAAGAGAAACAGTTGATTTAGCTCGTGGTTCTGGAGATTGCAATCCAAGATTGGGTGGCCAATTGCTTCAGGATTCTCTTGAGGATGCCCAACAGCAGCAGCAAGAAATACTTAACAGAACGAACTGCTCATATCATGAGCCAGGAAACAGAGACTGAGGTCCCACGATTCACTTCAAGGATACAGCTTAATGGTTTAAGAACCTCTCAGTGGGCCCCACCTCTTAAATATTGCCATCCTGGAGACCAATATTTTAACACATGGGCCTTCGGAGAACATTAACTGTGTTCAAATTATAGCATACATACAAAGAAGATCACGTGGTAGTTGTCATTCTGTGCCTGACTTATTTCCATTAACAAAATATTCTCTGCATCCAATCCTGTTGTTGCAAATAAGATTCGCTTCTTTTACAAAGCTAAATAATGTCATGATAAATAGATGTAGAAATATAGATATCATATTTTCTTTACTCATTCCTCTTCTGATGAGCACTTAGGTTGATTTCTATCTTGATATATGATTGCTATGAACTGATTCATATCTTAGCTATTGTGAATTATACCATAATAAACATGGATATGTAGATATCTCCTTGACATACTGATCTTATTCCCTTTGGATATATACCTGGTAGTGGGATTACTGGTTAACATGGTAGATTTAGTTTTATTTTTTGAGGCAGCTCCATACTAACTTCCATAATGGCTATTCTAATTCATATTCTCTCCAACAATGCTGTTCTTTTGGTAGTAGCCATCCTAAGAGGTATCAGGAGATAGTTCACTGTGGTTTTAATTTGTATTTCCTTGATGATTAATGATGGTGAACATTTAAAATCAGGGGCTTTCTTGTTGTTGTTGCTGTTGTTGTTTTGCTATTGAGTTGTTTAAGTTCTGTGTATACTTTGTATATTAACACTTTAACACATGTATGGCTTACAAATATTTTTTTTCCGTGCAGTGGGTTGTCTCTTCACTACAGATTGTTTTCTTTGCTGTGAAGAAGCTTTTTACCTTCATATAGTACCATGTGTTTATATTTGCTTTTATAGTCTGTGCTTTCTGCATCATATTCAAAAAGACTCATTGCCAGATCAATATCATGGAATTCTCCCATATGGTTTTACAGGCTGAAGTCTTATATTTAAGTCTTTGATCCATTTGAGTTGACTTTTGCACATGATCTGAGATAAAGGCCTAGTTTCATTTTTCTGCATAGGGCTACCAAGTTTTCTTCAGTAATATTTGTTAAAGAGGCTATCTTTCTCCCATCATGCATCGTTGGCATCCTTAATGAGTAGCAATTGACCATAAATTCATGGATTTATTTCTAGGTTTTCTATTCTGAAGAGACCAATAACAAGTAAGGAGATTGAATTAGTAACAAAAAATTCTATTATCAAAGAAAAGTCTGGAATCTGATGGGTTCACTATTGAATTCTACTAAATATTTAAAGGTGAGTTAATATCAAACTTTTTCAAACTCTTCTCAAAAATTTGAGCAGGGAAAATACTTCTGAATACATTTAAGAGAGCCAGCATTACACTGGTACCAGAACCAGACATTACAGGCCAACATTCTTAATGAATACAGATATAGAAATCCTCAACAAAATACTAGAAAACTGAAATCAACAGCACATTAAAAAGATCATGATTGATTGGAATTCATCCCATCAAGGATGGTCCAATATATGCAAATCAATAAATGTGATGCCTTCTATCAACTGAATGAAGGAAAAAAAAATATGATTACCTCATTAGATGCAGAAAAAGCATTTGATAAAATTCAACGTACTTTCAAGATAAAAAAAAACTCAACAAAATAGTTACAGAAGCAGTGTACCTCTACAAAATAAAAGCCTTATATGACAAGCCCACAGCTAACACCCTGTTCAGTGGCAAATAACTGAAAGATTTTTCTTTGTGGTCAGTAACAAACAAGGTTACCCACTCTCATCCCTTGTCTTTAACAGACTACAAATGCTAGACAGAGAAATTAAGAAGAGAAATAAAGACAGTCAACTTGAAAGGAAAAATTAAATTGTCTTTGTAAAGAACATGATCTTACACACAGAAAAACGTTAAAGTTTCCAAGAAAAACCTGTTAGAATTAATAAACAAATTCAGTATACATTTAGAATACAAAACCAACCTGCAGAAATCCGTAGCATTTCTATTAATTCACAACAACTATCTGGGAAAAGATCAGGATAGTAATCCCATTAATGATGAGTTTTAAAAACTTTAGTAATAAATTTAACAAGGAGGTGAAATATCAATATCTTGAAAGTATAAAATACTGATGAAAAAAATTGAAGAAGACAAATATGAATGGAAAGATACCCTGTGCTCATGGATTGGAAGAATCGACATTACTAAATCTTTTTACTAACCAAAGCAATCTACAGATTCCATTACATCCATTACCAAAGTTTCAGTGATATTTTTCACAAAAATGGACAAAAAGATAATCCTAAATGCTGTATGGAAACATAAAAGACCTTGAACAGCCGAAGCAATCCTTGGGGGGAGGGACTCCTCAAAGCTGGAGTCATCATACTATCCGGTGGCAAAATCTACTACAAAGCTGTAAGACTCAGAACAGCACAGTACTGGCATCAAAACTGACTCAGGTCATGGAACAGGATACAGAATACAGAAATATTTCCGCTTTCAAATGTTGACTCCTAGAAACCCTTTTCTTAGTATAAAGGAGAGAAACAAGTGATATTCATTGAGCTTTTCTAGAAATACTGACCATCTGATGGATATTACCCATTCAAATACTTACATCAAATGTCAAAGGAGAACCCAGAAGGATCAAGATATGTGTGAACCAAGATGCTATTATTGCTATTAAAACTGATGCACACTTTCTAGCAACATATAACAAGAACTCTAAAAATTTCCTAGCTTTTCTACTCATAATTTCACTGCTGAGAATTTATCTTCAGGAATAAAGGATTGCTATACATATCTTTGTTGTACAAACAGTGGCATTTTTACCAGGAAAGCTCTGCAAACAATCTGTGCTGCAGGTTGGTACTATGAGTGATTAAACAATGACAGGTAATATGAGACAATTTATGCAACTGCAAACACCACAAATATGAGCGTGTACAAAATTGAAAATGATCATAAGTACAAACACATACAAATGGTTATAACTCAGATTTCATTCTTCAATATGAAAAGAATTTATTGTTAACAGTTTAGCAAGATAATGTACACGTAAAGCTCATTTGTTTACAGTGCACTATTCAATTGTTTTTTGGGGTGCTGGGGATTGAACTCAGGGCCTTGTGCTTCATTAGTTTTATGCATATTCATCCAATGCTTATTTTTATAATTACTTTAATTTTTTTTCTTTTTGTAAGATGAGGCTAGAGATTTGCAGATCTAATTACCCAGTATAAGGCTGGAGATGTAGCTCAGCAATAGAGCTCGGGCCTGTCATGCACTTGGCCTTAGGTTCCATCCCCAGCACTGAAAAAAAATTGACCTGGTACAAGTAAATAGGAGCCACATTTTAACTCGTTTAGGAACTCTTGAAAAATTGTTACTGCTGTATTCATGGAATGAACGTAATTTCTAATAATTTATTTGTTTTTTTCCTAATAATTTGTTTGGCCCTAAGATCCAAATGAATTGTTAAAACAGTCCAACAAGATTTTTTTAAAAATCCAAGTCCATTACTGACAGTAAATTACCTTTTTACTTCCCAATCCAGGTTTGTATTTTTCACTTACTGGTCCAAGCATGTTTTAATCTACCATGTTTAGTATCAATTCCAGAGCCTATTGCCTCTAGTGCATTCTGTTTGGATAGGAAGAAGGGAATAACATGATATAAATTGGCTCTATTCTAAAGAATAAATGTAGAATGATGGTGAACACATAGGCTTTGCTTTTGGACTTGGATTTGAATCCCAGTTCTGCTATTTGTCAATTACTCTGAAGCTTATCGCCACACACAGTTACATCATCTCATGTGTAAAATGAAAATAATGTCAGTTACTTGCAGAGTCATAATTGACCTGATGAATGTAAAGTGACTGGAATGTTAGTGAGGCTCAATCACTGGAGTTATTATCATAATTATTAATCCTGTGTATTAGCATAAGACCCAAATACATACAAGCATTATTTCTCAGACCACATCAACATGAGAAAACCAATTAAGGGCATGAGTTATAATTCTGGAATTATTTAGCACCCCTCCTATTTTCCTAGGACTCACAGTGACCCCACCACACAGGCTGTGCAGCATACCAGAACTGAGAGGCCACCTCCTCTTTTGTGTGTGTGTGTGTGTGTGTGTGTTCATGGCTATGGAAGTGTCCTGCAGACAGAGTGCCCCCCTGCTAGTCTTCCTTCAGCACTGAGAGCCTAACTCACAAAGTGCTATCCCCATCACAAGTATGTGGTTCTATTTTCTCTAACCACAGCTTTTGGAAAACTTCAAATGATGAGGGAATAATAGCTACACTGCTTCTATTATCCTAGCAGGAGCCTCACCAAACTATTTGCTGGAAATGTACATACTGGCCTGCTTAAATTGCAATTGCATCTCAAACATTATTGAGATTTCCCCAAAGTATAAGTATTTTTGCTGTAAATACCTTAGCCCTATTTACCCCACTATTTACCTCAGCACTATTTACCCTTGCATGTGTGTAGGGGGATGGGGATTCTTCCTAGATGTGGGCAGAAACATTTCTTTATGTTCCAAAGGGGGCTGGCAAAGATTTCAGTATTGAGAGCCTGAGCTTCATTTTTGCCAGAAAAGATTTTAAAAGTTTTTTTTTTTTTTAACTTAGAATGGAATCTATGAGCTACATTATCAAAAAGGTCAACTTCTAAACGTTGAGAGAGGAGTGGCCTGGTCTTAAGGAAGGGTCATGGTAGAAAAGCATGTACGTAGTGCCTTTTGAAGGCCTACCTTGTCCTTACACAGAGGATGCCGGCAGGTTGCCCTGTAGTGAGGTTCCTGATTGTGAAGTTTGGAGTGGAAGACATGGTTCAGCTCGGACAGCAAACCTTTTGACAGTGATGATGATATAGGCAAGACCAGAGATCCAGTATAAGATCAGCAGTAAGCTTCAGGATTCCTACAGGATTCTGAAATAAAATTAGATGTTCCACCAAGTAAAAATTGGATTTTTTCCCAACTTCAATGAGAATGTGTGGAGACAACAGGTTGATTCGATTTGGAAAACTGAAATACTGCCACATTTCTCTCACTTTGAGTCCCTCGAGTAAATCATGCTGACTCTTCCCCCTTTCAGCTGAGTTTTGCTTGCAGCACCGATTCCCAGGCTTGTTGCTGAGAAATGTTGTTAGGTTCTTCACCACCTTCAGAAGCTGTTTTCTCAAGGGATTATCTGGAATGCAAAGACAGATTTATACAGATTATCCTTCTTTCTTTCTGGGTTTGCATTATTAGATTCACTATCTAGATTAAATTAGACATTGCTTAAGACACAATTTGTGAATTCTGAACAAACAAAAACTTGGAGTTGGAAACCAAACTAACAGGTTTTGACTTGGAAAAGTTGTTCACTCTCTCTTGGGCTTGGTATTTGCATCTGGAAAATAAAGATATCACATATGTTTTTCTCAGGCGATGATGAAGAACAAAATAAATATATACTTAAAGGCACATGACCTTCAGGAAATGCTCATTTTATGCTCTGTCATAACCACGTCTGGCTTCTTTGCTCTCTCTTACTGTTTGATAAACTATATTGCTATATAACATACAAAAGGAACATCATAAACATAGAGGTTGGTGGATTATCAGAGAAAGAGCACATCCTTATAACCACATGACATCAAGAAATAGAACGTAATACGCTAATGCCAGAAAGGCCCCTGAACTAAACAGGAATATATCATGTTCATGGCTGGAGATTTTCTGTTGTTTGAATATAACATATTATATTTATTCTGTGTTCTTTTGGTGAGTTTGTGTTGTCTCCAGTTTGGGGCCATTGTGAATAATTGTGTGATAACTGGCATATGTAAGTATTTCTCGTTCTTCTTGCTCTACATCTTCACACTTGGCATTGACAGTTACTTCTTCTTAAATTTCAGCCTTTTCTTGGAGACAGATTTCTATCTCATTGTAGTTTGATTTACATTTTCTTGATAATTAAGAAGGTCCAATACCTTTTTATAATTTGGTGATCATTTGGAGTGTGTGTGTATGTTTGTAAGTGCCTGTTTAAAAGCCTTTTGAACATATTTTCATCGATGTTGTAGTTAGATCTAAAATGTCCACCTGAAGTCTCACAGTCTCGTGTGTTCGGATATGAGGCTTTCAGAGTGTGATTAAATTATGAGGTTACTACACTTATCACTGGATTAGTCCATTGATGAGCTCCTAGCTGAACGTGCTGCTAGGAAGTGGGCCTAGACAGAGCAGGTGAGTAACTGGGATGTGACTTTCCAGGGTATACGTCTCTCTGGATCTGCTTGCTGTTTCCTGGATACTGTGGGGTTGAACTTCACCTCTCCTCTGCCATGACTGTCTCATGGTGCTTCTGCCTTGGAACCAGCCAGCCATAGCCTAAAGCCTCTAAAACTGTGAAACAAAATAAAACTCACGGGCTTAAACTTTGAGTGTCAGGTATTCTGTGCCAGCAGTGAGAAAGCTGAAAAGATGGAAATACTGTAAACATTTTCAGATGGTAAGAGGAAGGAGCAGGGAGGGGTGGGAGAGGAAGGGGACAAAAACGAATTAAGATGTGTTATGTACACGTACAAACTCCCTATAATATAACCACTATGTATTGCAAGCATATACTAATAAAAAATACATGATAAAAGAATAAGTAGTTCTTTACCCCAAGACCATGATGATATTCTACGCTTTCTTTTAGTAGCTTTGCTTTCTAACTTTGGTATTTAGTTCAACCCTGCTTAGAACAGTTTTTTAATTTTTTATGGTGTTATAAAGGTGTCAGAATTCAACCTTTTTTTTTCCCATAAAGAGACTGAATGTATTTAGCACCTTTTATTTGCAAAGAATATTTTTTCCTCATTTCAAGCAGCACCAACCCCTATGTCTTGGAGAGTTCTTCCTATTTTATTCTCTAGGAGATTTATTGTTTCTGTTTTTATGTTTAGGTCTTTGATCCACTTCGATCTTAGTTTTGTATATGGTGAGAGACATGTATCTAGTTTTAGTTTTCGGCATGTGGTAAGCCAATTTTTCCAGCACCATTTATTAAAGAGGCTATCTTTCTTCCAGC